>NW_020769318.1:23625140-23637231 GCF_900518735.1 Pseudonaja textilis | reverse complement strand
AAGGAAGGAAGGAAGGAAGGAAGGAAGGAAGGAAGGAAGGAAGGAAGAGGATGGACAGGGAAAGAGGAAGGAGAGGAGAGGAGAAGAGAGGAAAAGGAAAGAGATGGGAAAAGGAAGGGAAGAGAAGGGAGGGAAGGGGGGAATGAGAAGGAAGAAGGAAAAAGGAAATGGGAGGAAGGGAGTGCAAGAAAAATTTGAAGGCAAAGAAGGAAAATGTGCAATGCAGGAAAAAAGGAAGAAAATGCAATGCAGGGTAGAAAAAGGAGTAGAAGGAAAGAAGGGAAAGAAAAATATGTACAAAGATTTGTGCTACTGGAGGTTCATACTCTCCCCACCCTCCTTATTCTTCCAGATTAAGGATGGTCCATCTCGTGCAAGATGTTGGCTGCTGGTTCCTGCTTGGCTATCTCCTCCCTCTCTCAGTTTTGGGTGAGTGAAACAATTGTGTGAAATGATAGCGGTGTGTGAATAGCTTGATTTATCTGGACAGAATTTATTTCTCTGCCTGTAATGAAAGTAAACCCCAATGATGAAATATGGTGGAGGAATTCTGTTGACTTTCTGCTCTTCCCAGGTGCTTCTGGGTTCCTAGAAAAATCTGTTTGGATGTTATTTGAAGATGTGTGCTTGGTTCTCTGCTACTGAAAATTTTTCTGTTTTGATGGATCTTTCTTTAAAAAAATTTTTTTTAATTTATTTTCAAAATACATGTGTATTTACATTTTAACAGTTCTGTGTCAAGCATTACAGTTACATAAATAAAATACATTTTATTTACAATTCTATTTCATATCAAATCTTATTCCTTTTTTCTAACCATATATATAAAACATTTCCCAGACTTCATAAAACTCCAACTCCTCTTTTCCTTTAGTTTTCTCGTAAGCCTATCCATCTCAGCACACTCAAATATTTTGTTAATTACCATGATTTCTGAAGGTATGTCAACTACTTTGCAGTTTTGGGAATAAGCGATTCTAGCTGCTGTTATTACATGTTGAACGACGTATTGGGTGGGTTTCTCCAGATTTTCTTTAATCATCCCCAGTAAGAAGTTTTCTGGCTTGAATTCGATATTGTACCTTGTAATTTCTCTTATCCATCTCCTCATTTTCCCCCAGTGCTTTTTGGCTTTAGGGCATTGCCACCACATATGGTAATATGTTCCATCTACTAGCTTACATTTCCAACAGTGTGGGTTCATGGTCGGATATATCCTGGCCAATCTTGCCGGTGTCAAATGCCATCTATAAAACATCTTGATAAGATTCTCTTTATATGCCGTTGATAACGTTAATTTGTAGTTTTGATGGATCTTTCTTGGGCCTGCTGGAAATTTTTGTATGTCACTCTTTCAACAAGTACAGGTAGTCCTCCACTTACAACAGTTCGTTTAGTGATCGTTCAAAGTTACAACGGCACTAAAAAAAAGGCAACTTTTGACAGTTTTTCACACGTACAACGGTTGCAGCCATCCCCGGGATCATGTGAGAGAAATTCAGATGCTTGACAACTGGCTCATATTTATGACGGTTGCGTTGTCCCAGAGTCACGTGATTCCCTTCAGACAGGCAAAGTCAACGGAGAAGCCAGATTCACTTAACAACCGTGTTACTAACTGAACAACTGAAAGGATTCACTTAACTGTGGCAAGAAAAGTCATTAAAATGGGGTAAAACTCACTTAACATTCTCACTTAGCAACGTGAATGTTGGGCTCAATTGTGATGGTAAACTGAAGACGAGGCGTAGCAGTTTTGAAGTCTATAGCGTTTTGGAACACCTCAGCAAAATTGAGGTTATGTCTTTGCTATGGATTTTTGGACTAGAAAAAAAATAAAAGCAGAGTGCTACAGCAGCCAAAAAAAGCCAACGGAGTCCTAGGCTGCATGAACAGAGGGATAGACTCAAGATCACGTGAAGTGTTAATACCACTTTATAAGGCCTTGGTAAGGCCACGCTTGGAATACGGCATCCAGGTTTGGTCGCCACGATGTAAAAAAGAGGTTGAGACCAGAAAGAGGGCAGAAAAGAGCAACAGAGGTGATTAGGGATTGGAGGCTAAAACATACTAAGAACGGTTGCTGGAATTGGGTATGTCTAGTTTAATTAAAAGAAGGACTAGGGGAGACGGGATAGCAGTGTTCCGATATCTCAGGGGCTGCCACAAAGAAGAGGGAGTCAAGCTATTCTCCAAAGCACCTGAGGGCAGGACAAGAAGCAATGGGTGGAAACTAATCAAGGAGAGAAGCAACTTAGAACTAAGGAGAAATTTCCTGATAAGTTAGAACAATTAATCCATGGAACAACTTGCCTCCAGAAGTTGTAAATGCTCCAACACTGGAAGTTTTTAAGAAGAGGTTGGATAACCATTTGTTTGAAATGGTATAGGGCTTCCTGCCTAAGCAGGGGGTTGGACTAGAAGACCTCCAAGGTCCCTTCCAACTCTGTGATTCCATTCTATTCTAATTGTAGCAGTGTTTGATTAAGACAAGCATTTTACCTGTTGTGAAGTGCAGGTGACCGGTTTGCCCAGATTTATTTCCAAGGAAATTAGTGGTAGTTTTTAAAATATATATATATGTATAATGTTGCCTCTGCTATCCTCCTTTACTGCTAATGTATGGTTCTGGCAAGACAGGCGAGAGCCAAAAATGGATACTTATGCAAATGTCTCATTATCCTCCAGATCCTTCAACAGGCAAGTGGGACTATGGTTGTTACAAGGAAACAGTTTGTCTAATGTTTGTGCATGCATAAGAAATATGCGCAAATGTCAATGTGATCTGCCATATCAAAAGTGCTCTGGAGCACATGTGCATTCATGTGTACGAGGTGTCTTATCAAGGTACATAAAGAAGCAGAGGTTCCAACAAGCTGAAGGAATTAAGCATTGCTTAATTTTTTATCGCATGCCATCAAGTGGTACCAACTGTTAGCAAGAGGGATTTTCCCCGTGTGGTGATCTGCCTTAAAAACTGCTCCTTCCGGCATCCATCCCTGTTAAGTCCATCCACTTCCTTGCTTCTCTTTTCCCTTCCGTCTTTCCCAGCATTTTGGGATCCCCAGAAAGGTAGGTCTTGGCCCAATGTATCCAAAACACGATAAATTGAGCCTGATCATTTGTGCCTTGAATGAGAATCTGAGTTGATTTGCTCTACGTTCTGTTTGTTGGCTGTCCGTTGTATTGTGAGGAATCTTCTCCAACACCAGAATACAAAACCAGCGTTTTTCTATCCTGCTTTTTCTAAGTCCGGTTGCATCAATGCTCATCTCAATTTGAATTTAAGAAGGATATTCTCAGAATAGCAGTGTTGGAAGGGACCTTGGAGGTCTTCTAGTCCAACCCCCTGCTCAAATAGGAAACCCTATATCCTTTCAGACAAATGCTTGTCTAATCTCTTCTTAAAAACCTCCAGTGTTGGAGCACCCATAACTTTTAGAGGCAAGTTGTTCCACAGGTTAATTGTTTTCACTCTCAGGAAATTTCTCCTCAGTTCTATGTTGCTTCTCTCCTGATCGGTTTCCGTCCATTGCTTCTTCTCCCATCTTCCAGTGCTTTAGAGCGGTGGTCACCAACCAGTGGGCCCGGGACCACTTGTGATCTGTGAGAAAATTAAGTGGTCTGTAGAGAAATGTCACCCCCAAAGCAATTAATCCAGGCTGCATGGGACCACAAGGCTGCGCCGCCCACATGGCCTGCGGGAACACAAGGCTTGCATTGCTTGCATTGTGAACAACACAAGGTAGTGAGGGGAGGGGGGAAAGGGCGGAGGGTGGGAACTTGCCCTACTCACCCCACGTGCCTCGCCTGGCCACTGGACTGCTTCTTTCTGCTTCTTTCTTCTTCTGCTTTCGGCTGCATGCAAGGAAAGCAGCATAAGTCTTTCTTTATCTCCCCCAAACTCAACCAGAAATGAGCCTTTGGGACCCTGCAAGGCATCCTGCTCCAAGAGGCTGCACCAGCATGACAAGTCTCACAAAGACTCATTTCTGGAGAAGTTTGGGGGGGAGAGAAATACAGACTTCTGCTGCTTCTGCTGCTTTCCTTGCATGAAGCCAAAAGTCTCTCTCTTTCTCCCCCTGAGAACGGAGATTGGAGACATTATCCTGCAATCCCAAATAAAGAATGATCGATCGGTAGGAAAACGAGGTGGGGAATTTTCCTGCAGACTTTTGGGGGGATTTTCCCAGGGTCTCTGGCCCGCGGGATTTAAAATTAAGAGTTTGGTGGTCCCTGAGGTCCAAAAGGTTGGCGACCCCTCCTTTAGAGAACAGACTGATCCCCTCTTCTTTGTTCTCATCCCTTTATACAGATTGCCCCCAACCCTCTCCTTGCTCTCAGGTAGCCTGGTTCAGCAATGGGAAGATCTACAGGTTACTCTGACTTCTTCAGTAACCAGCATCTCCTTTTCATCCCCATGGGCCAAGAGTTACCCTCTACACACGACCAAAGCTCTCTCCTTCTGAAACCTCTGAGAGGAAACAGGCCACACATGAGTAGTAAACTCCAAGTTGCAAATAATATACCGGCAATTAATTATTAATGGTAACTGTAAGGAAGCATAAATAAAGAATGAAAGTAAAAAAAAGGAAACACAACTTCAAAATACTCACCACTAATGCCAGCTGGTAGTCCTTTTCTTGCTACCATTCAATACCAGACAAACCACTCTCTGGCTCAAAATATTAGGTTCCTAATTGCACAATTCTGCACTGACTACACACACACACACACAGAGAGACACATTTTCACCTGCCTTTTTCTTAGAAAGATGATTATTATATTAATGGAATAAATTAGCAATATGTGGCTTCTTCTTATATTGTCCTTTGTAGATCTTGGTCTGATTCCAAAGGTCTTTCCCTGCCAAAGATCATTTCAAATCTCCAGGATGAGCCGCGGTGGCGCAGTGGTTAGAGTGCAGTACTGCAGGCTACTTCTGCTGCCTGCTAGCTGCCTGCCGTTTGGCAGTTCAAATCTCCCAGGCTCAGGGTTGACTCAGCTTTCCGTCCTTTCTGAGGTCGGTAAAATGAGGACCCAGACTCTTGGGGGGCAAAAGGCTGACTCTGTAAACCGCTTAGAGAGGGCTGTAAGGCACTGTAAAGAGGCATATACCGTGTTTCTCCAACAATACGGCCTCCACCAATAGGAAGGCCCAGCATGTTTTATAGGCATAAAATCAAATTAAGCTCCTCCCCCCAAGGCCTATATTAAACATGTGAAATGGGGGGGAATGGTGGGGGGTGCTTGCCGTTAGGAAGTACTTCTGTTGCATACCCGGATATGGTGCTGCCTTCGTTGACTTTGGCGTTGGTGGGGCACTTCATATCAGGAGATCTTCCTCCACCGTTGCTTTCCCTTCTCCCTTGCTGCTGCGGTGTTTAGAGCAATGCCGCGGCATTTGGCGCAGCCACGCGCAGCCAGCCAGGGCTCTTCCCTGCAACCGGAGCCCTGCGGAGACACTCGGCTTCAGGCGCTCCTGTCACCGCCTTCCCTTCGCCTTCAAAGGCAAAGCCAATTCTTTTAAAAACGACACCCTACTACCGGTACGACAAAGCCTCCCCTGCCCAAGAGGGCAGCCCAACCCCAGGTGGGGAGGTGAATCTCCCAGGGCCGCAGTGCAGGATTGGCCCACCCTGGGAGAAGCACCCAGCTGCCATCCCTGCCTGGTGCCTGGCAGAGTGCGAAGAGCTTTGCCTGGGGCGCCCAGCGCAGCTGACAGGCGGGCCCTCCTGCCCAGTGGCAGAGCTCTCACCAAGGCAGCAAGCACCTCCCCACTGGACCCTCTGCTCATCCCGTCAGGGCCGCGCCAGAGCCGTGCGGGCTGGGCAGAGCTGGGAAAGCAAGCCGCAGGTGTGTGCCTGCCTGCCAAGCGACAGAGCCGGGCTGCCCCAAGCTTGGCTTCCTTCCCAAGTCCCTCCAGCCCGAACCTGAAGGGGCCACCGGGAGAGGCCGCCCGAGGCAGTGATAGCGCCCACCCATCCGTGGACAGGGAGGCAAGGTGACAGCCTGCGCTGCGTCCTCCTCCGAGCTGAGCCCCGCTGAGTCAGGGCCTCTGCCTGATGCCTGTTCCACTGAAGCGTTTGGAGCTGCTGGCACATTTGGAGATGCATGGGGATGAGCTGGGCGAGGGGTGGAAAGGATGAGTGGCTTCGGGCTCTCTCTGCCGGCCAGGGAAGCAGCGCTGCCGTCACCTTGCCTCCCTGTCTGCGGACGGGTGGGCGCTATCACTGCCTCGGGCAGCCTCTTCCGGTGGCCCCTTCAGGTTCACGCTGGAGGGACTTGGGAAGGAAGCCAAGCTCAGGTCAGCCCAGCTCTTTTGCTTGGCACCTGCGGCTCGCTTTCCTGGCTCTGCCCAGCCTGCACGGCTCTGGTGCGGCCCTGGCGGGATGAGCAGAGGGTCCGGCAGGGAGGCACTCGTTGCCTTGCTGAGAGCTCTGCTGCCAGGAAGGAGGGCCTGCCTGTCAGCTGTGCTGGGCGCCCCAGGCAAAATCTTCGTGCTCTGCCTGGCATCAGGCAGGGATGGTGGCTGGGCGCTTCTCCCGAGGTGGGCCGATCCTGCGCTGCAGCTCCGGGAGATTCGCCTTCCCACGTGGGGTTGGGCTGGAGTCTTTGTTGTAGTAGGGCGTCATTTTTAAAATAATTGGCTTTACCTTCGAAGGCAAAGGGAAGGCCACGACAGGAGCGCCTGAAGCCGAGTGTCTCTGCTGGGCTCCGGTTGCAGAGAGGAGCCCTGGCTGCCCACACATGACTGCGCCAAATGCCACGGCATTACTCTAAACGCCGCAGCAGCAAGGGAGAAGGGAAAGCAACGGTGGCGGAAGGTCTCCCGATACGAAGTGCCCCACCAACGCCGAGGTCAACATCCAAGCCGTCGCTGCCCGCCCACCCGAGGATGCAAGGGGGAGGGAATTAAGTCACAGCTTGGCCGTTTTTTCGGGGCTCAAAAAAAAAAAAAAAAAGGCCCGGCCTTATTTTGTGGGAAACACGGTAAGTCTAAGTGCTATTGCTAAGTGCTATGAGTCAGGATGAGCTATCAGACCCTCTAACACAGAAGCCTTCTGGGTGGGGAAGTGGGGAGGAAAGACATGGGGAGGAGGAGAAAGGAGAAATGGGGTGATCTTGTCCATGTTGGTCTCTGCCCCACTTCAAACACACCTGTCATATTCCATGAGAGATTATGGTTTTTGTAGAGGGAAAAAACCTCTATATTTTCATGCTCTGTGGAAAATCCCATAGACTCCAGCTTGCTTTAAACACAGGTGGTCCTCAACATTCAACAGTTAGTTTAGTGATCGTTCAAAGTTACAACAGCCCAGAAAACAGTGACTTACAGCCAGTTTTCACATTTACAACCATTGCTGCATCTTTATGGTCCTGCTTGTTCGGCAAATCACTGCTATTGTTCAATGAATCACATGGTTGTTAAGCAATTCCAGCTTCCCTCCATTGGCTTTGCTTATTGGAAGCTGGCTAGGAAGGTCACAAATGGTGATTTATATGATCCTGGGATGTTGGAATTGTCCTAAATATATGCTGGTTGCTCACCACCTGTCATGTCCCCCTCCGAGTCTGAATCTGTGGGGGAAGATGAGCCGACAGAGATCAAGAGGGAGGCTCTGTTGGCCTTGGAGCAGAGGTGGCATTCAGCAGGTTCTCACCAGTTCCAGAGAACTGGTAGCAGAAATTTTGAGTAGTTCAGAGAACCGGCAAATACCACCTCTAGCAAGGACAGTTCAGCTGTTTCCTCCCCTCCTTGCTCGGCTTTAAATAGATAATAAAACCTCTCCTTGACCCCATGCTTTTTAAAAAAGTGCTGCATGATGTTTCAGGATCACCCTTTAATTGCATACGGTGGCCTAAAACTTCCTTTTTGAATTCTTTGCCCTCCTTGGCTGCATGGTAAAATTTAATCAATATTTTATTGAACATAGACCCAATTGCCTGGTAAAAGAGGAAGAAGCAATGCATCAAGTTAATAACTAATGGAATGAATATACCTAACAACCAAATAGGCCTTTTTGCATTTTATGTTCCTTAATAGCCATATTTGCAAGCAGATCATACCACTCAGTAAGTGTCCTTGGCTATGATTCTTCAAAAAAAAAAAAGGATACGTTATTTACAGTTCCACAGCAACCTTTGAGTGAAAAGTGAGGTACTTCAAGTGAGGTACTAATACCACTCTATAAAGCCTTAGAAAGACCACACCTAGAGTACTGCGTCCAGCTTTGGTCACCACATTATAAAAAAGATGTTGAGACTCTAAGAAAAAGTACAGAGAAGAGCAACAAGGATGATTAGGGGACTGGAGATTAAAACATATGAAGAACGGTTACAGGAACTGGGCCTGGCTAGTTTAGTGAAGAGAAGGACCAGGGGAGACATGATAGCAGTCTTTCAATATTTGAGAGGCTGCCACAGAGAGAAGGGGGTCAATCGCCTGTAGGCCAGACAAGGAATAATGGATGGAAACTGAACAAGGAGAGATTCAACCTGGAAATAAGGAGAAACTTTCTGACAGTGAGAACAATCAACCAATGGAACAGAAGTTGACCTCGGAAGTTGTGGGAGCACCATCACTTGAGACTTTCAAGAAGAGATCGGACTGCCATTTGTCAGAAATCGTGTAGGTCTCCTGCTTGGGCAGGGGGTTGGACTAGATGACCTACAAGGTCCCTTCCAACTCTGATTATCTGTTCTCTGAAAAATCCAAAAGTGGGGTTGTCATATCACACATGTCGAGAGGAATGTGATTTTCTCCCCCAATCAAATCTTCTTCTTCTTTTTCTTCAGCGTTTGTCTCGCGCTCGGGCGAGGTCCGCTAATGTCCTTGAGTACTGCTTCCACACCTCTCTGTCTGTCACGTGTGTCGGGTCTGCCTTCGCGATCTCTAGATCGGCCTTGATCGTGTCCATCCAGCGTTGTTTAGGTCTACCACGCGGTCTCGCTCCTCCGACAGTCACCTTCATTACAGATTTGATGATGGATTCTTCCTTGGCGCGGCTCACGTGGCCGAACCATCGTAGCCGGGACTGCCTCATGACCGTGGGGATGGGCACGACGTTGAACCGTCTACGCACTTCTTCGTTCCTGACGCGATCGAGTAGGGTGAGGCCTACCGACCATCGGAGCATTCGCATCTCCATTATCTGGAGTCTGCTTTCGACTTCTTTGGTCGTCGGCCAGCACTCTGCGCTGTATATGGCCACGGGGCGCACCACAGAGTTATAGATTTTCGCCTTCAGGCGCATCGGCATCTTCTTGTCACAGAGGACGCCCGTGACGGACTTCCATTTGCCCCACGCTGCATTGATCCTGGCTGCCACCTCAGTTTGTAGTAGGCCTTCTTCCCCAAGAGTAGTTCCCAGGTACTTGAAGGTGGAGGCGCGCGGTAGCTCCTGCCCGTTCACGTGGATGGAGCCTGTCATTTCATTGTCAGTGGTCAGGTATTCGGACTTCTTTAGGTTCAGCCGGAGCCCGAACTGCTCGAGGCGGTCGTGCCACTGTTGGACTCGGTGCTCTAGTTCAGCCTTGCACAGGTTGGCCAGGAACACATCATCGGCGTAGAGCAGCGTCCATGGGGCGGGCGTGTACAGGTCGTGTGTAATTGTGTCCATCACCAGAATGAACAGCAGTGGTGAGAGAGCAGAGCCCTGGTGTACGCCGACGGTAATATTAAACTCCTCTGATATCCCAGCTGCCGCTTTTACACGGCTTTTGTGACATCTGTATAGGAGTTGGACCCATTGTACGAGCAGCTCAGGCACGCCGTGGTCTCGCAGTGCGTACCAGATGAGATCGTGCGGGACTCGGTCGAAGGCCTTTTCCAAGTCTAGGAAGGCGGTGTGGAGCGGGATTTTCTTCTCTCTGTGAGCCTCCATCAGCATCCGCACACCGAAGATGGCGTCGGTGGTGCCGCAGTTCTTGATGAATCCAGCCTGGTTGACGCTGATGTCGACGGTGTCCCGAATGCGCTTATCAAGGACGCGTTCAAAGATCTTCATAGTGTGTGACAGTAACCTGACCGGTCTGTAGTTGGAGCAGTCCGCTGGGCTGCCCTTTCCCTTCCAGATCGGAACAGTGGTGCTGCGGTACCAGTCGTGTGGCACTTTTCCCGTGGAGACGATGTTGTTGAACAGCTCGCACAGCCACAATGCCGAGCCCGGTAGTGCCTTTTTCCAGAAGTCGGCAGGGATGTCGTCCTGTTGCCTTACCGTTTTTCATGGCCTTGATGGCGTCGGCGACCTCGCTGGCATAAATGCCTGAGACTGGGCCTTCAACTGGGTCACCTCGCGGGGTTCGTGGGTGTGGGAACTCCTCGGTGGAGATCTTCTCGAAGTATTGCCACCACCTCTCCGCAGCGTCTCTGGGGTTGACGATCAAATTTCCCCTTTCGTCGTTGATCCCATGAAACTGGTCAATGTCCAGGGTCTTCCTGTGTCTGCTTTTGGCTAGGCGGTAGATCTCATTCTCGCCTTCTCGCGTGTTCAGCTTCTCGTAGATGTCATCGTAGTGGGAGCTTCTGGCTGTCGCTACTGCTTTCTTGGCTGCCTTTTTGGCCGCCTTGTATTCGCAGAGCTTCTCGCTGGTCTTGTCCTGAAGAAAGGCCTTGTAGAGCCGTTTCTTCAGGTGTACGGCATCTTGTACTTCCGGTGTCCAGAGCCATGTATCTCGTTCGATGCGTCTCCGTCCTGGCTTGGTGCAACCAAGCTGTTGGCAGCCGGCAGTGTGAACAGTGCTCTTCAGCATGGACCACGCTTCCTGTGGCCCGTCGACCATCTGCGGGAACTGCTCCGGTTTGATGAGGGGTCCCGCCATCTTCTTCTGGTTCCACCACTTGATTCGTGGCTGGTCTGCATTTCTTTTGTCAATCCTGGTCTTGGGCTTGCTGATCCTGATCTTCGCCATCAGCGGCCTGTGCTGACTGCTCGATTCGTACGGGTACGCCTTGGCGTTGAGCACGTTTTTAGCGGCTCTTCGTCGTACGATGATGTAGTCGATCTGTGTGTGGTGGCTCCCGTTTCTGCTATGGTAGGTGAGGAGTTGAGATTCTCGCCTAATGAAGCAGGTATTCGTGATGGTCATATCATGGGAGTCGGCAAAGTCCAGGATCCTCTGGCCATTCTCATTCGTATCGCCTGTGCCGTGCCCACCGTGGCACTGGTGTCCGTTTTTGTCCCGCCCTACATGACCATTCAGGTCGCCCGAGATGATGATGTCGTCTTCGTGTGGGATCTGCCTGAGTTGGATGTCGAGCAGTTCCCAGAAGGTATCCTTCTCCTCCTCGTGACATCCGGTCTGAGGGGCGTAGGCGGACAAGATGTGTAGGCGCTGCCTCTCGGTCGCTACGACGATTATCATCAGTCGTTCTGTGAGGCGCTTAACTTCTGCGACGGAACTTTGCCAGCTTGGACTGACAACCACAGCTACACCGCCGCGGTTTTCCTTACAGCTGGTGTATATGATCTTGTAGCCGTCTATAGTCGTAGCCTTGTTGCCCTTCCAGCGAGTTTCCTGGAGGCAGCAGATGTCCAGCTTCCTGTCCCGCATGGCCCTGACGATCTCGGTCGAGCGTCCAGTCAGCGAATCCACGTTCCAGGTGGCCACCTTGAGCGTCTGGCAGTCCTCTGTTCCCCGCTTGCGTTTTTTCACACGGCCGTGCTTTCCGCGTGGACCATTTCGTTGATTTTTGGCGCAGGCCAATGGTCTCCTGCGCCCGTCGGTTCCCCCGAACGCGGTAGCATTGGACGTGTGTTTTGTAGTGGACGTTTCCATCATGTTGATGCGGCATTTGAGTACTCCAGCCGGCCTGTCGCGTGGGCCTGTCGTCGGAGGGTCTGCTCTCAGTTACGGTCAGCGTTTGACGGCTTCGCGCATCCAGGGGACACCACTTGGAGGTGGCAGACCGCTCGTCCCCCTCTCCCCCAATCAAATGTTCATATATATATATATGGATATATATAGGGATATATATAGGGATATATATATATATCCCTATATATATGGATGGATGGATGGATGGATGGATAGATAGATAGATAGATAGATAGATAGATAGATAGATAGATAGATAGATAGATAGATA
>NW_020769318.1:23614638-23625130 GCF_900518735.1 Pseudonaja textilis | reverse complement strand
ATAGATAGATAGATAGATAGATAGATAGATAGATAGATAGATAGATAACCTTTGGGTTTTTCTAAGTGGCTGAAGTGTTTGCACACACATGCCAACTTTGCACTTGCAAATAACTAGATGGGTCCTCCCTGCCTCGGTGGCCTCTGATCTTGGTCATAACCACTTTCCACACTTGTTTCTGTTTGTTTTTATTACAACTACTGTTTTTTGTTGCGGTCTTCTGAGGCAGTCTTGATTTCTGGTGACTCTGTCAACAGGTGCGTGCAGTTGTCTTGACAACATTTTAATTTAATTTATTTGATATAAACACTGCCTGAAGTTGGTACTTAAATTGATTTACTTTAATTTCAATTAAATTTTCAGGAGTGGTTAACCCCTATCCACTTCTGAGGCACCTTTTGATTTCCCCGTCTAAAGCTGAGAAATATAGATGATTGGCCCAAAGATTCCTAGGAAGATTCTAAGGCAAAGCGGGGGGAAGGGGGGGGGATTAAAACCCTCAGTCTCCCCACTCCCTCCCCTTCCCCACTCTACCTGATTGGCTCTTGGGTTTAGAGGGAGAGGCTGGTCCCAAATTCAACCAATGAGCTTCTGGGGCTGAAAGGGGACTACAAACTTCACCTGATTGGGTGGGTCTGAGAGAGAAGAGCTGTTTCAATTTCAACCAATGAGCTTTAGAGGCTGAAGGGGGAACTAGACCCTAGATTTCCCCACTCTAATCCAGCACTTTCATAACAACTCCATGCTAGCTCTTGGGGTGGGGAGAGAGAGAGAGGGAGGGAGGGAGGGAGAGAGAGAGAGAGAGAGAGAGAGAGAGAGAGAGAGAGAGAGAGAGATTTAACTTCAAATATACTTCAAGCTGCCCAGACACAAGCAGTTACGTAGATGACTCTACACAAAGGGGACAGGTTTTGACTTTCCTCACCAGCATTGGCCAACTCTGAACAGGATCCGAACCCAATATGGTGTCTGCCTGGACTCATTGTTTAAGTGGGGCCTTGTCTCTACCCCTCAGTGCGACTGTGGTGTTCAGAAGCCATCAGAACGAATGCAATCAAATCCATAATAGAAAAATTTGCTGATTCTGCAAAGAAGCGGAGGAAACCATCGATCACATACTGAGCTGTTGCAAGTCAATAGTTCAGACTGACTACAAACAACGTCACAACAACCGTCGCTCAGATGGTCCACTGGAACTTGTGTCACAACTACCACCTGCCTGTAGTGAAGAACTGGTGGGATCATAAATCTGGAAAAGTGGTTGAAAATGAGCATGGAAAACTACTGTGGGACTTCTGAATACAGGCTGACAAAGTTTTGGAACACAATACCCCAGATATCACAATTGCGGAGAAGAAAAAGGTGTGGATCATTGACATTGCCTTACCTGGTGACAGCAAAATCGACGAGAAACAAGTTGAAAAAAATCACCAGATATCAGAACTTGAAAATCGAACTGCAGAGACTCTGGCATAAACCAGTGCAGGTGGTTCCAGTAGTACTCAGCACACTGGGTGCTGTGCCTAAAGACCTAGGCAAGCACTTAAAAACAATTGGCACCGACAAGATCACCATTGGTCAGCTGCAGAGGCCACCTTACTGGGATCTGCTCGCATAATCTGTGGATACATCACGCAGTCCTAAACACTTGGGAAGTGTCCGACTAGTGATTTGTGATACGAAACCCAGCATAGTTATCTCGTTTGCTGCGTACACTGTCATAATTTCAAATAGCATTCAGGAAAAGTGAAACAGGAAAACATAAAGAGATCAGAAACACCAAACCACTATTCAGCAAATAGTAAAAATAAAACAGCATAATGAACCAGTGAATTGAGAACCCTTGGTGGCCAAAGATTTGCTGGATAAGTCAGGTCCCTGTGGCCTTCATGAATGCCAGTAAAGCTAGGGCAACAGGGCCTCAGGGCAGGATTGTTGGAGAGGCACTGTCCCAGTCAGGAGGAGGGGTCAAGCAGGGTATCAGTCTGGAATCTCTACATCGACACAAGAGGGGAAGGTCCAACTCAGACTCCTTTGAATACTGATGGACCTTATCTAGTCTTTCCCAGGGGCAAACTGCCAGTCTGAGAAGATCGCTGTGAAATAAGCATTGAGCAATAAAGTAGCTAGTTCAGTGGTTCGGCCTGGTTTGGCTGAACCGATAGTTCCGATGAACATCTGTGAGCAAACCAGTTCACTCTGACGATCAGCTGCTGGGCTTTCCCACCTGCCCCGGCTCTATTGCCCGCTTTTCAACCTCGGCTGCTTCGCGCGGCACAGCCGATTGCTGCACGCCCGCTGTTTTACATACAGGGCTATATATTGAAGTGCACCCATAACAATAGGTAGTCCTTGACTTATGATCATTACTTGACCATTCAAACTTACAATGGCACTGAAAAAAGTGACTTATGATCATTTTTCACGCTTATGACCGTTGCAGCGTCCCCCATGGTCACATGATCAGAATTTGAATGCTTGGCAACTGGCATGTACTTATGATGGTTGCAGTGTCCCAAGGTCATGCGATCAACCTTTTGCGACCTTCTGATAAGCCAAGTCAAGAGGGAAGCCAGATTCACTTAACAACCGTGTTACTGACTGAACAACTGCAGCAATTCCCTAAACAACTGTGGCAAGAAAGGTCGCAAAATGGGGCAAAACTCACTCAACAACCATCTTGCTCAGCGATGGAAATTCTGGGCTCAGCTGTGGTCGTTAAGTCGAAGACCAACTGTACTTGTGTCATCGCATTCCGGACCGGTGGTGTTCTGAAGGCAATCCGTGACTTCCCTCAGGGTAATGGATGACAAAGCCAAACAGATTTTATTCTCTGGAGGCTGTCATTTGAGAGTGTCCGGGGGCGGGGGGGGGGAGACAATTTTATCATTGTACAGCTAGGGATAATTTAAGCCATTCTCTCCCCCTCAAGCGTGTGGGACAAGATAAAGACAGCCTCATGACAACCTGCAGTAATAAATGAGGAAGACCTTGAGAATCAGGAGCAAAGAAATGCTGTCTAGGGAGAAGTCAGAAAAGAGACAGCCAGGCCCGCAGCTGCATAACGGGTAGAGAGAAAGCTGAGAAGGGATGCACAGGGCCAGTTCAAGGGCTGTAAAGGAGTCTGACATGCCCCTGGTGGAGTTGGACTCTGAGGGAGAGGAGGAACAGCCGACAGGGAGTGGAAGTGTGGCTCCGGAGGTTGTGGAGGAGGCTGGAGAAGGGCAGAGGCCGGCTGAGCAGTCGGAAGAGAACCCAAGCCCATCCCGTCTCCATCCCAGGGCATGCAGGGAGGAGAGGATAAGAGAGAGACACGTGGTCTACTGGAGAGGAGAGGGCCTTAATCCTCTTCATGGGCTGCAGCTGTGACAACTAGATAAGAGTACGGACCTGCCTACGGGTGAACGCTGGAAACAAAGCATGGAAATATCTCTAGTTTATGGTTCCTCTCTGAGTTTGGCATCCTTCTCATTGTGTGTTATCTGTGGATGTCTTCAAGCCCCTATCTTGCCTGGTTTGTGTTGCTTTTCCCCTTCTTCTTGTAACTCTTTGTGTGGGAGTTTTTTGTCTTTTGTCTCAAGAATATTCTGAGTTTGGAAGCAAAGTGAACGAATAAAAGGGGCTTCACCTGTTTTCTTTGACTGTGTTTGTTTTGTATCCCACCTGGTTCCTCACAAGTCAGGGGCAGATTTGAACTTTCAGATTTCCAATGATTTCAATCAGTGGTGGGATTCAAAATGTTTTACTACTGGTTCTGTGGGCGTGGCTGGCATGGTGTGGCTTGGTGGGCGTGGTTTGGTGGGCGTGGCAGGGGAAGGTTACTGCAAAATTCCATTCCCTCCCCACCCCACGAACCTGCTTTCCAGCTCCGTTCTCCTGTGCAGGGAAACAAAAGAAGACCCAGCCGATCATCTGGATCTCGGGAGGCAGAGAATAGATGGGGGCAGGGCCAGTCAGAGGTGGCATTTGCCGGTTCTCTGAACTACTCAAAATTTCCTCTACTGGTTCTCCAGAACTGGTCAGAACCTGCTGAATACCACTTCTGATTTCAGTCTTCTTGACTCCTGAAAATGGGGTTCAGCCTGATACTTCTCCTGGCCCAAATGCAGTAGTTGGGGCAGCTTTACTGGGGAAAAGTGGCTCTGTAGGTAACCCAATGCCAAGCCATAAAAAGCTTCATTAATTAAAATTAGACATTAAACTTCAATTAATTTAAACCCAAAATTAAATTAAAAATTGAATTAAATTGAACTTAAATTAAACTTAAATTAAGATTAAATTAAATGTGACGCACATGCAAACCGGGCAGGGCTTTAATCACCCAATCATAGTTGCCAACTTGACATTTTGGACAACTCATCTCCCATGAATGCTTCTGGCTAATTCCTCTCAAAGCTGAAAGGCTGGTATCAAAAGGGTCAAAAGTATTAGCCCTTTAAAAGCTTTTTGCAATTAGATTTCTTATTCATAATCACCTCTTCTAGCAATAAATGCCCCTTACTTCATCACCCTCATCCTCAATACAAAAAGACATGCTGTGGAGAAGCTAGCAGAATATTAGGGAACTAGAGTCTGAAGGAGAGCAATAGGTTAAAGCAGCCTACTTCTAGGAATGCATTACAGGGTCAATTTCTACAAAAGACCAAGGGGAAAGTGGATAAAGATAAACTCTGGCAATGTCTTGCAACTGGAACATTTTTTTAATAGAAAAAATAAACTGAAGGCTTGATTTGGGCTGCACGAGAGCAAGCTATTCGAACTAATACAACCAAGGCCAGAACTGAAAAAAATAATAGAATAGAATAGAATTCTTTATTGGCCAAGTGTGATTGGACACAAGGAATTTGTCTTGGTGCAAATACTCTCAGTGTACATAAAAGAAAAGATACATTTGTCAAGAATCATCAGGTACAACACTTAATAATAGTCATAGGGTACAATAAGCAATCAAATCATACTAGGAAACCGTCGATAAAAATCATAAGGATACAAACGACAAAGTTACAGTCATACAGTCACAAGTGGGAGGGGATGGGTGATAAGGAGTGATGAGAAGATTAATAGTAATAGTAATGCAGACTTTGTAAATAGTTGGACAGCATTGAGGGAGTTATTTGTTTAGCAGAGTGATGGCATTTGGGAAAAAACTGTCCTTGTGTCTAGTTGTTCTGGTGTGCAGTGCTCTATAGCGTCGTTTTGAGGGTAGGAGTTGAAACAGTTTATGTCTGGGATGTGAGGGGTCTGTAGATATTTTCACAGCCCTCTTTTTGCTCGTGCAGTATACAGGTCCTCAATGGAAGGCAGGTTGATAGTAATTGTTTTTTCTGCAGTCCTAATTATCTTCTGAAGTCTGTGTCTGTCCTGTTGTGTATAATCAAATGATTCAAAGTGCAGATTGCACAAAGGAGCAGAAGGAACAATAGATCAGATATTCAGCTTGCACAAGAAGATTGTGTAAACCGATGATAAACAACAACATAGCACAGTTGCCAAAATGATTCACTGGAACATCTGTAAAAATTATCATGTACTGGTAATGAAAAATTGATGAGAACGTAGAATTGAAAAAGTAGATGAAAATGAGCAGACCAAAATATTGTGGCATTTTCAAATACAAACTGATAAAAGACTTGGCTTATAACACACCAAACTGAAATGTGGTTGAACAGGGGAAAAAAGTGTGGATAATTGATGTGGCAATACCAGGAGATAGTAGAATAGAAGACAAAGGATTGGAGAAGATCACAAAGTATTAAGATCTGAAAATCAAAATGGAAAGATGATAGCATAACCCAAACAGGATGGTGTCACGGTGGTTATTGGCACAATGGGTACCATACCTCAAAATTTTAAATGGAATTTTTTAAAAAATCTATTAACAATATTTCTATGTGTCAATCACAAAATGCCACACTGCTTAGATCTTCACATGTGCTCCACTTATATTTTACAACTTCCCAAGTTCTTGGGAAAAAATCGATGTGTAGGAAGGCCAATACCAGCTAATGAACTGGCAGCTGTGTCTTCACATTTTTGTGAACAGAAAAGAATATATTAAATTCTGCCAACTTCCAGTGACTTTTGGCATTCATTTAAGCAACAATAAAGCAATTTATTAAGCAGCTGTGCCTTTTTCTAAACTCAACCAACAGGTGCAGTATTCACACTCTTACCTATTTTGAAGCATCTCTTCTGAACAGACACTAAAGCATTGTGCAGTGCTGAAAAAAAAACCCACTACATTTGCAACTGGCTCTCTCTGTCTTGTAGCCAATGCTTCATTTCAAGATGCTGAAGATGACATAGAAACATAGAAAAATCACAGCAGAAAAAGACGTAGCAGTCTATCGAGTCTGCCCTTTGAGTTTTTAAAAATTTATTTCATTTTTTTCCCCAGATGATAGAGATGTGTTCATTCCAAGCATGTTTAAAACACAGTTCGTAATACCTCAGCTGGAAGTTGGTTCCATGTATATTCTCTTCTGGCTTTATTCTCTCCTAGCACCACTGCAAAACAGGTCGGACTTAGAGGCCACCATCTCATAACACCTGCAGAGACTTTCGCAGAGGCAAAGATTGCTTTTAATCCTGGTTAGGATTGTGCGTATGCATGTGTGTTAGAGGTTTAGCACCAGGGCTGGCCCGCTGGGGGTTCACAGGGGTTCGGGAAAACCTCTAGCTAAGATTCTGCACACTTTGGAGAACCCCCAAATCCTACTCCTGGCTGGCTCCGCCCATCCCTCCCCTCCCAAGTGTCCCCACGCGGCCCATTTTGGATGCAGGTAAGTGCAGTGTGTGTGTGTGGAGCCTTGGGGAAGGTGAAAGATGGGCCTACCGGAAGTTTGGGAAGGCCAGAAATAGGCCCGTTTCTGGCTTCTTCTAGAGAGCTTCCAGAGCCCAGTGAGGCCATTTTTGCCGTCCCAGAGGCTTGAGGAAAGCCCCCAGAACTTGGGGAGGGCAAAAATTCCCCCCCCACCCGCTGTGGTGCAGGAGGCTGACTAGGCCACGCCCACCATGGCCATACCCACCCAGCAACCAGGCAGAGAACCCGTTGCTAATATTTTGGAAGCCCTGCTTAGCATATTGGAGAGACCCAGCCAACTTGCTTCGTTTATGATTCCATTCATTGCGGAACACTAATTTTTGTTGATGACGGTTATGGTTAACCAGATATCTGAGCAGGCCAAGAATGACACGGACTGGGGAGAAAGGAGGACATACTAACTGTTGAACAGAGGAAAATTGCAAGAAAATTTTACTTAGGCAAGCCTGTGCTGTTGTCGGCTTCCAAACCCCCAAAAGACATCCAGAGTTACTTCTAAATACAGTTGCTCCTCACCTAAAGACAGAATCTCACCAAACTTAAGGAACTACAAGTAGTCCTCAACTTACGACCTCAATTGAGCCCCAAATTTATGTTGCTAAGTGAGAAATTTGTTAAGTGAGTTTTTGCCCCATTTTACAACTTTTCTTGCCACCTTTGTTAAGTAAATCACTAAGGTTGTTGAATTAATAACATGGTTGTTAATGAATCTGGTTTTCCCTCATTGACTTTGCTTGACAATTACATGACTCCTGGACACTGCACCTGTCGTAAATGTGAGCCAGTTGTCAAGCATCCAAATGTAAATCATGTGGCCATGGGGATGCTACAACGGTTGTAAGTGTGAAAATTGGTCATAAGTCACTTATTTCAGTGATGTTGTAATGTTGAATGGTCACTAAATGAACTGTTGTAAGCCGAGGACTACCTGTACTTGCATCCTTAAAGTTATACTCTGAGAATTTCTAGGGAGGAGCCATTTTAACTCTCTTTCTCTTGACCAAACTTCACTGTCTCTTTGTCCTCTGGAATGCAGCCCCTCCTTCCTGGGAATCCAGACTACATTCCACCACACTATATATGAAATTAACAGATTAACAGAGATAATCAGAGTTGGAAGGGACCTTGTAGGTCATCTACTCCAACCCCCTACCCAAGCAGGAGATCTACACCATTTCTGACAAATGGCAGTCCAATCTCTTCTTGAAGGTCTCAAGTGATGGCGCTCCCACAACTTCCGAGGGCAAGCTGTTACATTGGTTAATTGTCAGAAAGTTTCTCCTTATTTCCGGGTTAAATCTCTCCTTGTTAAGTTTCCATCCATTATTCCTGTCTGGCCTTCGGGTGCTTTAGAAAATGGCTTGACCCCTTCCTCTCTGTGGCAGCCCCTCAAATATTGGAAGACTGCTATCCTGTCTCCCCTGGTCCTTCTTTTCACTAGACTAGCCAAGCCCAGTTCCTATAACCTTTCTTTGTATGTGTTGGTCTCCAGTCCCATAATCATCCTGGTTGCTCTTCTCTGCACTTTTTCTAGAGTCTCAACATCTCTTTTATAATGTGGTGAACAAAACTGGATGCAGTGTTCCAAGTGTGGCCTTACTAAGGCTTTATAGAGTGGTATTAGTACCTCTCTTGATCTTGATTGTATCCCTCTGTTGATGCAATTTAGGATTACTTTTTCCAGCACCAAAATAGGACTGGTTTTCCAGTCCTCATATTTTTCCAACAAATCTTTATCTTCAAAAACCTATGTTAGCGGTAATGCAGGGTTGACAGCAAAATGTTTTTCAAATTTACGCCAAAGAATCGTATGAACATGCCGTGTGGTCTACAGATTACAATGATCATAGATTTGAAAGGGTTGGGTTGAAGCCAATTCCTGGGATCAGGAAATCATTTGAATAGCATAAATCTAGGCTGTTGGGTCTGTCAAAGGAAGAAAGAAGCAGACAATTATACAGTGACGTCTGTTGGGGAAACAGTGCAAATAAATAAATAAGTCACTCAGAAAATGGTCAGTATTTGATGGCAAGGCTATGCCTGTTGGACAAAGGAGATGAGAACAAAAAGGGGTACTTAAGTACAAAAAAGGGGTACTTAAATGGCTGTCACAGAGAAGAGGGGGATTGACCAAAGTACGTGAGGGCTGGAGAAGAAGTAACGAGTAGAAGATCATTCAAGAAAGAAAGAGCCCACCTAGAACTAAGGAGAAGTTTCTTGACAGTGAGAACAATCCAATCAGTGGAACAGCTTACCTCCAGAAGTTGTGGGTGCCTCATCACTAGAGGTTTTCAAGAAAAATCTAGACTGGATCGCAGAGACAGCAGGGCCCCCTCAGTTAGTCCCAAAGGCGCTTTTTTTCGGGAGGCAACTGGACTTTCTGGTTTTTCTTTGAAGGCGTTTTGCTTCTCATCCTAGAAGCTTCTTCAAGCTCTGATTGGATGGTGGGGAAGGGAAGGATTTCTAATCCTTGCAGACAGCTGGTCGTTTGCATCCTTTTACAGAGTCCCTGAGGCCACCTGGAGGTTTATCTGTGTCCTCAGGGTCACCCGAGGGGTGCAAATGGGTATGGAGCCTCCTTGGAACTGATGAAAGGACTGTGTTGTAGACGGGAGATAGGTGATGTCGTATCCCCACCCCACCCCTCTGTTGAGCGACAGCTGTGACATACAATGTTGACATACGTAAGTCCCTTTTTTCAGGGCCATTGTAACGTTGAACAGTCGTTGAATGAAGGGTCGTAAGTCAAGGAGTCCTTTTATGTGAAAACAGGCAGGGGTCGTGTGTTAACCAGGCTGAAAGGTTAATCTTTCAAGAAGAAATCCGTGATCCGGGCAGGTATCTCTTCTAATTTGTGGCCCTCTTTTGTCCTAGGTTCCCAGGATCCCGGGAAAGTGATCCACATCAACAAAGTCAGCCATCAACCAGTGCGGGTTGGGCTGGCAGAACCGGTGTCCCTGCCGTGCCTGTTTCTCTTGCAAGGCTCCGTCCCCCTGAACCCCAGTGAACTGTCTGATCTCCCCCGTATCAAGTGGAGCAAAGTACAGTCTGCCACTGGACAGCCGGAAGATCTCCCTGTGCTGGTAGCCAAGGATAATGTGGTGAAGATCTCCAAAAACTACGAGGGCAGGGTCGCCTTGCCCGGATACCCTCACCATCGAGAAAATGCCACCCTCTTGTTTCTGTCAGCTCGGGCCAGTGATGCGGGACTTTATCGATGTGAGATTGTCATTGGGATTCATGATGAGCAGGACTTGGTCCCTCTGGAAGTCACAGGTAAGAAAAGGGCTCAGTATGTCTCTGTCTCTATCTCTATCACTATCTATCTATCTGTCTGTCTATCTATCTATCTATCTATCTATCTAACTATCTATCTTCTATCTATCTATCTATCTTTCTATCTATCTCTCTCTCTCTCTCTCTCTATATATATATATATATATATATATATCTTTCTGCCTGCCTGCTTGCCTATCTATCTATCTATCTATCTATCTATCTATCTATCTATCTATCTATCTATCTATCTATCTAATCTTTCTGCCTATCTATCTATCTATCTATCTATCTATCTATCTATCTATCTATCTATCTATCTATCTATCTAACTATCTATCTATCTATCTCTTTCTGCCTGCCTGCCTGCCTGCCTATCTATCTATCTATCTA
>NW_020769318.1:23579110-23606635 GCF_900518735.1 Pseudonaja textilis | reverse complement strand
AATAGAATAGAATAGAATAGAATAGAATAGAATAGAATAGAATAGAAATGGAAGGAACCTTGGAGGTCACGTAGTCCACCCTCCTCAAGCAGGAGATCCTGTATCATTTCAGACAAATGGCTGTCCAGTCTCGTCTTGAAAGCTTCCGATGTTGGGGCACCCATAACTTCTGAAGGCCATTCCGCTGGTTGATTGTTCTCACTGTCAGGAAATCTCTGCTTAATTCTACGTTGTTCCTGTCCTTTGGTTAGTTTCCATCCATTCCATCTTGTCTTGCCTTCAGGTAATTTGGAAAATAGTTTGACCCCCTCATCTTTGTGGCAGCCCCTGAAATGTTGGAACACAGCTATCCCATCACCCCCTGGATTTTCTTTTCACTAGACTAGCAGGCCTACCCAATTCCTGCAACCATTCTTCTTTTGTGTTAACCTCCAGCCATCTTCTCTGCACTCTTTCCAGGACCTCAAGGATTCACACCTTTGTCCCTTAAACCCTCCCCTGCTTTTCCTGAGGTCTTTACCGTATTACTTTCCTTCCTGGCTGAAAGGAGCATTTAGTGATGGAGTTTAAAGCAGCTGCCTCCTTTCCCCTCCCCCCTTAATTCTCCTCCCCTCCCCTTTTCTTCATTCAGGTATCCCATCACCCTGTCAAGACCTGGTTGCTATGGAGATCGCAACAGCCTCCCAGGAGTCCGCAGCTATGGCAAGAGAGATGACAGCGAAGCATACGATGTCTACTGCTACTCCAGAGAACTCCAAGGCAAGTTATGAGCAGAATATATACTGGATGTACTGAACTCTTTCCAGGGGCAAAATGCATGGTTGTTTTGGGGGGGAAAAAAACAGAGAGAATGTTGTGCCTGGTGCAACAATGGATTTGGAACCTGTGTGGGTTGTGTAATAGAGCCGAAAACTTTTCTCACTTGGAATTCCCTGTTCAGGATTAAAAACAGGTTCTGACCTCCTGGAGATGTTCCACTACAGGTGATCCTCAACTTATGATCACAATCGAGCCCCCAATTTTCTGTTCCTAAGCGAGACAATGGTGAAGTGAGTTTTGCTCCAGTTTACGGCCTTTCTTGCCCCGGTTGTTAAGTGAATCACTGCATTTGTGAAGTTAGCAACAGGGTTGTTAAGTGAATCTGGCTTCTCCGTTTCCAGAAGCAGATATTTCTCTCTCTGGGCACAATGAGAATATATCTTCTGAAAAAACTCCGCACTGGCAACAGGATGGGCATCCGGCCAGTAAACACTCTGCTAGCTCCATTCAGTTGCCTAGACTCCACCCGACAAGGGATTATGGGGTTGTTAAAAGATGATGATGAAGTAAGACAGTTAAGTGAGTTAGAGAAGTTGAGTTGTTCAGTGAAACTGACTTTGCTTGTCAGAAGATCACAGGACACTGCAACCATCATAAATCAGTTACGAAGTATCTGAATGTTGATCATGTGATTCCAGGGACACTGCATCATTCGTAAGTGGGAAAAGTGATCATGAGTCACTTTTTTCAGTGCCATCGTAAATTTGAACGGTCATTAAATGAATGGAGAACTAGCCGTACTCTTTGGAGAACAACCAGAAGGCTCAGAATGGTTCATTTATACGTTCAGGACTTTTCTGGCATGGTTGAAACAGTATCAGTTCACCTCCAGCACCATTGAAACCCATATTTTAAATTCTCAATCATTCTTTTGACTGTGAAATGGGGTATTTCAAGCTTGAAATATTTTGAGTTTGGAATGTCTTCCGGATCTCTGACTTTGTATCCCCCAAACTCCAATGGATGGAATTTAGGCAGAAAATGCATAAAACATGCAAAGCTAATTCCCCAGGTGAGGAGGCCACAGGCTGTCTGCTAAAAGGTAGGTAAGGCAGAGATTAAAAAGTGAACGGAGCTAGGAGGGGGAAAAAAAACCACGCATTGAATTAACTGAGTTTCATTTCCATTAAATTCATTAAATATTGTTGATTTAATTATTAGGGTTGTGGAGTACTTGGGCTTCCATCCAAAAGGCACGCGTTGAAGACTGCAGGGATGCAAATGTAGCACCTACCTACAGCTTTTAAAACCCAGTTGCCTCTTTTGGTTTCTCTCTTTAGCCCTACAGTTAGTCCTCAAATTATGAGCATAATGGAGCCCGCCCATCATGCCCGTCATGATGGTCATAAATCAAGTCACCTGGGTGACTGCTCCAATTTTATGACCTTTTTTGTGGTGGTTGTTAAGTGAATGCTGCGGTCGTTAAGCAAGCCAGTGTCTTTTTGCCGAAAAGCGGAAGTTGATGCTGGTTTTTCAGCAAAAATGTTGTAATATATGGTCACACGTGATTGTGGGATGCTGTCAACGGCCATCAATGTGGGCTGTTTGCTGAACACCCAACATCCAGTTATGTGACTGTGGAGATGGTGGCCCTTAGATCTTTGGAACTGGCTTGTAGCTATCCCCAGGGAGGTCCGTCATAACCAGTCGTAAATTGAGGATGACTAGTCCTATTGGAATTTGCACGTTCTAACACCAGGGGTGCCAAGCTCAATTTCATTGAGGGACGCATCAGGGATGTGTTTGACCTGGGGAGGGGGGCTGGGGTAGGCGTGGCCAGCATGACATCACTCGTGTCGTGGGGGGGGGCACCTGTTCTGGCCTGAGCGCTCTGCCAGCAAAAACAGGCTCCCGAGTTCTGTTTTCGGCTGCAACAGCCTCCTGCAACCCTCTGCCAGTGAAAATGGAGTTCAGGAGGGACATGGGGTGGGATTCAAATTTTTTAACAACCGGTTCTGTGGGCATGGTTTGGTGGTCATGTGACTGGCTGGGTGTGGCCAACTCAACATCACTCACATCGAGGCATGAATCTCCTCGCCTGGCCTCTCGTGACTGTGGGGATGCTGTAACAGTTGTAAGTGTGAAAAATGGTCATAAGTCACTTTTTTCAGTGCCATTGTAACTTTGAATGGTCACTCTACACAAGCAAAGTACCAGCAAAGGAGGGGGAAAAAACTCTAGAGAAGTTCCTGAGACAGGAAGTCTAGTCCTGCCAAGAATGTAATAAGGGTCAATGGAGAAGCAGCTTCAGTAAGCAACCCCAGAATGTTTCCTTCCTGCCTTCCTTACAGGATTAGGCCAGTAATTTCTTCTAACAACCGGTTCTCCGAACTGCTTAGAATGTTAACAACCGGTTCCAGCGAATAGGTGCAAATCCTACCCCTGGGAGGAACGCATGCGGGTTAGAGCTCCGTTTTCACTGGCAGAAGCACTGTGGACCGGTCCTTTGTTTTTTTCCAAGGTGCCCTGCAGGCCAGATCTAAACATCCCAAGGGCCACATCTGGCCCCCAGGCCTTCAGTTTGACACCTTTGTTCTAAGCTAAAACACAGAGCAAAATAAACCTCAAATATTTTTTACGGAAATGACTCGGTGCTGTTTTTCCAAAACTGGAAAGGGGTTTTATCATACATTTGCTCCCTGTTTATTAATCTGCCTCTAAACGCGGCTTTCTAGCAACCCTAGTAGGACAGGCTATTGAGGCTTCTTGGAGACCTTTTATTGGTCATTCTGGGAAACAGTGAAATGGACTTCAAGGACC
Source organism: Pseudonaja textilis (assembly GCF_900518735.1). The sequence continues at coordinate 23,603,056 of NW_020769318.1, read as the reverse complement.
TATTTGGAGCAGATGGCGGTTGATTGAATGATACCCGCCAGAAGGAAATGAAATGCCACTCTGTTAGAGGCTCCTTGGAAACTCTTGTCACTGATTGTTAGAAAAGGGCTGAAGCTGGCTTGATCTTGGATAACTCAACTGTATATCACTTGTGTTGCAAAATGGAGTTTCTCCTGCCCCAGTCCTGAGTAAACCCAAAAGGTGTTGGCTTAAGCAAGTTGCTGAATGCATTCTTCACATAACTTGTGTACATCCCTTGTTTGTGTTTTCAGAGGAACATAAATGAGAAACCCCCGATCCTTGGAAAATTAAAGTTAATTAAAACTTAGAAGGGGACATAGAATGAGGTTCCATTCAGAACTGGGTTTGATGTTGGCCTCAAGCAAGTATTTGGCTTCCCGCAGGGCACCTATCCTGGCTAGCTTAATATAAAGCTCTGTCTGACCATTTTTACAGAGTTTTAAATGTTGCTTCAGCAATAGAAATAAATCTAAGATGGACTAGACTTGTGGTTTGGCTAAAGAGCAATGAATAGGGAACGAGAATTGGATAAAGGACGAAAGAGAGAAGCTGAACAGAAGGTGGCATATAGAGAGGGAAGAAAAGAGACCAGAAAGAGAAAGAATAGCAGGAAGCAGATGATGGAGAACAGAGAATGAGGGGAAAAGAGAGGAGGATGAAGAAGAAAGACAAGGAAGATGGGGAGAGAGAAGCAGACATAGAAGATGCCGGTGAGAAAAGGAGAAAGGCAGAGAGGACTTGAAGAAGGGGAAAAGAGGAGGAAGAAGAGAATGTCTTTAGGATGAAATGGGAAGATGTTGATGGGGAAAACAAAGAGGCAGCTTGAGAACTAAACCTGTGAGTTTTAAAACTAAAAGCACACACAAAAAACCCAACATTCTTGGAATAGAATGGAATGGAATGGAATAGAATTCTTTATTGGCCAAGTGTGTTTGGACACACAAGGAATTTGTCGGTGCAAATACTCTCAGTGTACATAAAAGAAAAGATACATTCGTCAAGAATCATCAGGTACAACACTTAATAATAGTCATAGGGTACAATAAGCAATCCAATCATACTAGGAAACAGTCAATAAAAATTGTAAGGATATAAGCAACAAAGTTACAATCATACAATCATAAGTGGGAGGGAATGGGTGATAAGGAGTGACGAGAAGATTAATAGTAACAGTAGTGCAGACTTTGTAATAGTTGAACAGTGTTGAGGGAATTATTTGTTTAGCAGAGTGATGGCGTTCGGGGAAAAACTCTCCTTGTGTTTAGTTGTTCTGGTGTGCAGTGTCCTATAGCGTTGTTTTGAGGGAAGGAGTTGAAACAGTTTATGTCTGGGATGTGAGGGGTCTGTAAATATTTGCATAGCCCTCTTTTTGACTCATGCAGTATACAGGTCCTTGTTTGAAAGCAGGTTGGTAGTAATTGGTAGTTGATAGAATCAAAACTTTAAAAAAAACACGAAGAAGGTCTGGAAATAAATGAAGTTGAAACTACAGAATCTTCAGCTGCTTTTTCATGTAACCCTTGATTTAAATGTTGATTCTTGTACGTGACACCAAAACTTCAAATCCTGAAAAACATGCTCCAGGGGAATGAAATCAGCAAACAAAAGCTGTTCATGAAATATAATGATAACAATGTTCAGGAACACATTTAAATTGAAAAGCTGTAAAAAGAAAAAATCTTCAAACCCGGAGCAAGATGTCCTTAATCCACTTCTCTGGCAATTATCATTTGTTCTCCCTAATTAAATGCAACATTAGTGGATTGATTTGCCATTGAAACCCATGAAAGGTTGCCAAGAGCCTTTTTTATTTACCACCGATCAATCATGTTTTCAAACCTGAAATTGGATCTTCTCGCTATTGTTCGGGCTCCCAAGATGCCAGCAGGCAAAATTTACAATCCCAAAAATGTCTGTGGTGGGCTGATAAATGTTGCTTGAGCGTTGTTTGGAAACAGGTGACACTGACATGCAAACCCACACACGTTGACCAAAAGCGAATCCTGAAGGACTGTTGCATCGACCTCTCTGTTTCTTCCATCCAAAGGAACTGATGCGGCCATTTTGAGCGGGGAAATGTTCCTCATGAAATGAAAGAGGCCATCAAAACTGTTGTTTTGTCTCCCGAGAGCCTTGAGGGGAAAATCGGAAAGGCTTTGATAAATCAGCCTGCTGCTTAGCTACTTTTCTCTCGTTTATGTCTGGAGAGAAGAGGGCCGGGCAACTTATCTTCACTGAGCTTTGTTCCTTAAGTAATGAAGTTTTTTTCCCCCCAAATACCTCTTTGAAACTGAATAACAAATCAAAAGTAAAGGCAGATTTAACCTAAACAACCAGAGCCAAGGGAATTTCATTGAAAACAGCCTCGCCCTTTCCAATAAAAGTACTTTTTTCTGCTGGCAGCAAGTTGAACTTCCTTTACAGATAGTCCTGGACTTAGGACCACAATTGAACCCAAAATTTCAATTGCTAAGCAATTGAAGTTGTTAAAGGGAGTAGAATAGGAATAGAGTTATTTATTGGCCAAGTGTGGTTGGACACACAAGGAACTTGTCTTGGTGCAAATGCTCTCAGTGTACATAAAAGAAAAGATACATTTGTCAAAAGTCAAGAATCATCAGGTACAACACTTAATAATAGTCATAGGGTACAATAAGCAATCAAATCATACTAGGAAACAGTCAACAAAAATCGTAAGGATACAAGCGACAAAGTTACAGTCATACAGTCACAAGTGGGAGGGGATGGGTGATAAGGAGTGATGAGAAGATTAATAGTAATAGTAGTGCAGACTTTGTAAATAGTTGGACAGCGTTGAGGGAGTTATTTGTTTAGCAGAGTGATGGCGTTCGGTAAAAAACTGTCCTTGTGTCTAGTTGTTCTGGTGTGCAGTGCTCTATAGTGTCGTTTTGAGGGTAGGAGTTGAAACAGTTTATGTCCGGGATGTGAGGGGTCTGTAAATATTTTCACAGTCCTTTTTTTGACTCGTGCAGTATACAGGTCCTCGATTGAAGGCAGGTTGGTAGTAATTGTTTTTCCTGCAGTCCCAATTGTCCTCTGAATTGTGTCCCATTTTATGACAGTTGCCACAATTGCTAAGTGAATCACTGAAGGTAAGTGAATCATGCGGTCGTTAAGTGAAACAGCTTCTCCAAGCGGCTTTGCTTGTCGGAAGCTGGCTGAGAAGGTTACAGATGGTGATTATAGAACCCTGGGACAGTCACATACCCAAATTTTGATCACATGACCATGGGGGAATGGTGCAATGGCCATAAGTGTAAAAATCGATCGTGTCAATTTTTTCAGTGACGTTATAACTTAGAATGGTTGCTAAACAAATGTAAGTCAAGGACTGTCTATTGAATAAATCCATTTTTCATACAATATGCTGAACCATAAGTCAAGCAACCACCCCTGATTTTAGACATCTAATATGGAAAAGGCTAGGTGTTTCTAAAACCATGTGTGAATTTACGAGTAATCCTCGACTTACAACCGTTCATTTAGTGACTGTTTGAAATTACAATGGCACTGAAAAATGTGACTTAGGACTGTTTTCCACACTTACGACCATTGCAGCATCCCTATGGCCCCACAATCAAAATGTGGATGCTTTGCAACTTGCTGCATATTTATGATGGTTGCAGTGACCCCCTTTTGCGACCTTTTATTTTTATTTTTTATTTATTTATTTTGATTTGTCAATCACTTACAAGATAATAGGTGTCAGCCTCAAGATCTCTTCGGGTACCCCAACTATTATCCTTTATTTCTCCCTTAGTATCTCTACTACTAGGCTTACTTCTTTCGGCTGTCATTAGCAACGGGGGGGAGGGGTAATTGTGGGGGGGGAAGAGAGCTGGAGGTGTTTTGCATTTTTTACTGTGGGCAGAAGAAGGGGGGGGATTTCTTCTTTCCAATTTTCCATTTCTTTCCTAGCCTCTATCCTTTTTGCGCAGCTGCGAGGTCTTATCAAAATATGTCAAGGTCAACGGACAGAGGCCTCATCACTACCTGAAGATGCTCACATGATCATATTCGGAACTTTTAATTGGCGGAGACTTCTGGACTTTGGGGGGTGGGAACAATTCCATTTCTTTGTATGTGTGATCTGCGCGCCAAATTCTCACTTTCGGAATTCCATTTGTAGCTTCCTTTTCATCTTCCAGTAAAAGAAGAACTTTGCTCTGAACCATGGAGTCTGAGTATTTCTTTCTTGGATTTTGAAAGGAGCACATACCGACAATAGGTATAAGTATATACATAGTTATGAATATATGAAATGGGTACATGTAAGAAAAATAAAAGAATCAATAGGACAGGGACGGTAGGCACATTGGTGCGCTTATGCACACCCCCTACAGACCTCTTAGGAAAGGGGTGAGGTTAATAGTAGATAGTCTAAGGTTAAAGTTTTTGGGGTTTGGGGAAGAAACCACAGAGTCAGGTAGAGTATTGCAGACATTGACCACTCTGCTGCTGAAGTCGTATTTCCTGCAATCAAGTTTGGTTAACCTTGAGTTTGTATCTATTGTGTGCTCTTGTGTTGTTATGGTTGAAGCTGAAGTATTCATTGACAGGTAAGTCATTGCAATGTATGATTTTATATACCGTACTTAGATCAGACCGAAGACAGCGTAATTCAAGGTTTTCTAGGTCTAGAATTTCAAGTCTGGTGGCATAAGGTATTCTACAACGAGTAGAGGAGTGGAGAACTCTTCTTGTGAGATATTTCTGGACTTTCTCAACTGTGCTAATATCAGATACGTAATGTGGGTTCCAGACTGATGAGCTGTATTTGAGTATTGGTCTAGCAAATGTTTTGTATGCTGTAGTTAGTAGTGTGATATTACCAGAGAAACGATGGTTTTAGATTGCGTAGTGCTTTTTCAACATTGTCTTCTGTAAATCGATATGTATTAGATCATTGTAGTTTTCTGTGGTTCGGCTAGGAAATACTGGGCATGATCCATTGCTGTTTACAAATACTGAGCCGAAGAATGTGTTAAAGATGTTGACTTTAATGGTGTTGTCGTTGCAGTCTTTACCATTAGGTCCTATCAGGGGTGGGATGGACCTTGAGTCTTTTAATTTGTTGTTTACAAAATTGTAAAAAGTGCAGGTGGAATTGGTGTGTAGAAGGTTTTCCTCTTGTTTAATGTGATAATTGGTGCATTCAGTCTTTATCTGATGGCATACATTTTTGTATTGGCTTTTGAAATTGGCAACGTGACCAGATTTGTTTTTCTACCAGAGTGATCTCTTTTTGGATTGAAGCAAAGTCCATGGGGAAGCTAGATTTACTTAACAACCATGTTACTAACTTAACTCCTGCAGTGATTCACTTAACAACCATGGCAAGAAAATGGGGCAACACTCACTTAACTGTCTTGCTTCATCATCATCTTTTAACGACCCCCTAATCCCTTGCGGGGCGCAGTCTGGGCAACTGAATGGAGCTGAGTATTTTACCGGCCAGATGCCCTTCCTGTTGCCAGTGCAGAGTTTTGTTCAGCAGATATATTCTCATTGTGCCCAGAGAGAGAAATATATGCTTCTACCTAGGATCGAACTCACAGCCTCCTGATTATGAGGCGAGAGCTCCGCCTCTAGGCCATTGCCACCACTCCTAACGACTGTCTTGCTTAACAACATGAATGTTGGGCTCTACTGTGGTTGTAAGTCGAGGATTGCCTGTATACCAGTGGAAAACTGGAGGTGTAATAATGTCCTGCGTGGGTCCAACCTAATGAAGTTTTTCCTGCCATTTCAGGAAAAGTGTTTTATGCAACCAGCCCGGGCCGGCTGACATTTCAAATGGCCCAGAAGCATTGCCTGAGTCGAGGGGCTCAGCTAGCAACCACGGGGCAGTTATACCTCGCCTGGCAGGAAGGTCTGGACCAGTGTGACCCAGGGTGGCTGGCTGATGGAAGTGTGCGCTACCCAATCCAAACCCCACGGAAGAAATGTGGCGGAGATGAACCTGGTGTAAGGACAACCTACCAATTCTCAAACCGGACTGGCTTCCCAGATCCGGCATCCAAATTTGATGCTTACTGCTACAAAGGTTTGTAGGATTTGTTTCTTTTTTTAAAAAAAATTACACCTCAATTTTTGTTGCTTCTGCTTGATTTGGATTCTGCTTGCTTGAAATGTCCTGGGCATGATGCAGTCTCCTTTTAAAAAAGATTTTAAAAGCACAGAGGGACTGCCAAGATTTTATAGATGCTTCCAGAATATGTTATCTATCTATATCATCTCTCTCTCTTTCTCTCTCTCTTCCTCCCTCCCTCTTATCTATCTATCTATCTATCTATCTATCTATCTATCTATCTATCTATCTATCTATCATCTCTCGTCTCTCTCTCTCTCACCCCCTCTCTCTCTCACACACACACATACACACACACACATATATATGGTATTTAGGTTTCTTCGGGTATTTTCCCACTCTTAATATTTGTGCTTTTATTATAGCGACGTTTTGGCAGAATCTCATCTGCAGGCAGAGAATCTCTTTCCTGAACCACAGACCCCACTTAAATGCAAAGATTCTAGTTCACAGGTTTCTGAATAAAGGGTGAATGCAATCCAGATCCATGAGGTCAGTGTAGGCTAAGAGATTTCTCCAGTCTGAAGGCAGAAATTGTTTTCAGCTACCCCCTATTATTCACAACCGTGAACTAGGAACTTTTTATGTAAGAAGCCGGTTTTCACCCTGAGTAATGGTTGCAATTATTTTCTCAGCAAAAGCCAGCTTAAATGGCCTCACTCCCTGGTCTCTGTGTCTGCATTGCAAAAAGGCACAATTGGCCTATCGGTGCCTGGACTTTGAAGTCTCTGGGAAAAAGAGCATTGTTAATGTGAGCAATTCTCTGTCAGCATCTCCCCAAAGCATCCCTATTATTGATGGATTGATTTAATTTATATCCTGCTTTCCAGCTTGGCAAAACCATCAAAGTTGCAGTGACACAAATAGAAGCAAAGACACAGCTCACAAAGTAGAAAAGAATAATCTAATGCCAGTCAGTGTTTCTCGGACCAGCGCTACCTCTGAAGTTTCTTTTTTTATGGATATATAATTGGAAGGCAGAATCCTACAGAGCTACATAGACCTGCTGGGGGAAAGAGTGATGTAAATCCAATTAATCAAACAGTAAATCAAGAAAAGTAGAAGATGAAACTCAAAACCTTCTTTAAGAATCAGATCTGGTCCAAAAACTGTCCAAATGATATGGATTTGACTTATTCAAATGCAATAAAAACAGGCAGCAGTTTAGAAGTTTAGGAACAATTCAGGGTGAAGCTTTCTCCTGCTTGCTGACAATCAGAGCTTGTTAAAATAGAATAGAATAGAATTCTTTATTGGCCAAGTGTGATTGGACGCACAAGGAATTTGTCTTCAGTGCATAAGCTCTCAGTGTACATAAAAATACATGCATTATGAATCATTACAACACTTAGTGATAGTGATAATCAAAGAATACTAAATAAGCAATCCAAATCATACTAGGAAACTAAATAAAATAATATAAATTGTAAAGATACAAGCAACAAGGTTATAATCACAAGTAGAAGGAGATAGGTAATAGGAAGGATGAAAATAATAACAGTAATACATTCTTAGTAAATAATTTGACAGTGTTGTGGGAATTAGTTGTTTAGCAGAGTGATGGCATGTGGGAGAAAACTGTCCTTGTGTCTAGTTGTTCTGGTGTGCAACGCTCTATAACGTTGTTGAAACTATTTATATCCAGTGTTTCTAGTTTCAATCTTAATGTCTGGAGAGGTTGCTAAGGTACTTAGGCTTTAAAATTAGTTAGCACTTTGAAGAGGGAAGCCAATATATTGAATTGTATTTGGAAAATAAGTGGCAACCAATCTAAATGTCTATCTCAGTCATCCAGGTCATGGTTGTCTCAAAGGTGCTTTTTCAAAACACAAATGGACTCCATAACAAGTAAAGAAGAGAACAATAAATGAAGCAAAGTTACCATTCCATACATTGCAGGAATATCCCAAAAAAGCTCAGGAGGATTTTCAACCAACACAGAATACATGCAAACTTCAAACCCAAGAATACACTGAGGCAGAAGCTTGTCCAACCCCAAGCATATCCCAAAGGTGCCTTTGCAGGAGGCAGCTGGACTCTGTTTTTTCTTTTGAAGATGTTTCGCTTCTCATCCAAGGAGCTTCTTCAGCTCTGACAGGATAGTGGGGAATGGAAAGATTTATATTCCTTGTAGACAGCTGGTACTTTTAACCCCAAGGATAAAACACCCAGGTACAAACTGGGCAGTGTGATATATTCAGTACAACGCAGTGAGACTTGCGCAGATCTGCACGTTGGAGAAAGAAAGCAACCGCTTCACACACATAGGATGGCACAACATAGGAAAACTAACCCATCGGTGAGTGAGTCAGGTCTGATTTTTGCTGGGGTTGTTAAGCAAATCACTGAAATCGTTAAGTGAATCATGACATCATTGAACCAATCCAGCTTCCCCCATTGACTTTGCTTGTCAGAAGCTGACTGGAAATGTGGCCGATGTTGATCTTGCATCCCTGGGAGACTGCAGCCATAATAAGCACACTAGTCCTCGACTTACAACAGTTCATTTAATGAACCGTTCAAAGATCAGTGGGGCAGAAGAACAGCGGGAGCCTGTTCCCAGTGTGCACATGCGCAGAGCTGCCAGGAGAAGGGAACAGTTACGGAACAAGGACCGACTCAGGAGTAAAGGCTCAGGTGGATGGTGAATGGCCCCTCCCATAGGGAATAAAAGAGGAGCGGAAGGGGAGTGGGGTTTGCAGGAGACAATTAGTTCATTAGAGTGAACATCTGTTCTTGACTTCTTGCCAAGTAATTGCTGCTATAGCGTGGTGTTTAGAAGCGATTGGCCTGGCAACTCTCCAAGCCTGTTAAAGGTCTGTAGTTGTGAAATCTCATGAAAGACTGTTTGCTGGGACTTTGCTGGAGAAGAATTCACTTTAACCTAAATAAAAGGGGTTTTATTGGGATGAGGAGGCTGCTTCATGGTCTTGGGAAGCCTAGGTCAGAACAGTCATGGTGGTATTTGCATGACAATGCCGTAGTGCACACGTGGCCCTTGTGGCTTGCAGCTACAAATGCCCCTTGTCTACAATCTTCAAAACAGCCAGGGATGAAAACTGCTTACATCAGTTGTTTCTACTTTGTGAGTCAGCATCACCGTTACACCAGGTCGTCCTCGACTTACAACAGTTCATTTAATAACCATTCAAAGTTACAACGAAATGGAAAAAAGTGACTGATGACCGGGTTTCACACTTACGACCCTTGATTGCAGCATCCCCGCAACCATGTGATCAAAATTAGGATGCTTGGCACAACTGGTTCCTATTTATGATGGTTGCAGTATACTGGGCCCATGGTGACCGTTTGACAAACCAAGTTAACAGGGAAAATGGATTCACTTAAAAACCGTGCTACTACCTTAACCATTGCAGCGATCCACCTAACAACAGCGGCACGAAAAGTCTTAAAACGAGGAAAACTCAGTATGTCTCCCTTAGCAGCAGAAATGTTGGGCTTGGTTGTGGTGGTAAGTCAAGAACTTACCTATATGTGTATGACAATGCCATAGTGCAATGGTTGCCAACCAGTCAGCTGGGGACCACTGGTGGTCCACGAGAAAAGTTCGGTGGACCTCAAGAGAAATGTTACCCCCAAAGCAATTAATCCAGGCTGCGCGGGACACACAAGGCTGCGCTGCCCACATGACTCGTGGGAACACAAGGCTTGTGTCACTTGCATTGCGAACAACACGAGGTAGTGAGGGGAGGGGGGAAAGGGCAGAGCGGGGGAACTTGCCCCACTCGCCCCATGCACCTTGCCTGACCACCAGGCTGCTTCTTTCCGCTTCTTTCTTCTTCTGCTTTTGGCTGCATGCAAGGAAAGCAGCAAAAGTCTTTCTTTCTCTCCCAGAAATGAGTCTTTGGGACCCTGCAAGGCATCCTGCTCCAAGAGGCTGCACCGGCCAAGACTCATTTCTGGCGGAGTTTGGGGGAGAGAACGAAAGACTTCTGCTGCTTTTGCTGCTTTCCTTGCATGAAGCCAAAAGTCTCTCCCTCTCTCCCCCTGAGAACAGAGCTGGAGATGGTATCCTGCGATCCCAAATAAAGAATGATCGATCGGTAGGAAAACGGGGTGGGGAATTTTCCTGCAGACTTTTTTGGGATTTTCCCAGGATCTCTAGTCCACGAGATCTAAAATTATGAGTTTGTTGGTCCCTGAGGTCGAAAAGGTTGGCGACTCCTGCCATAGTGCACACATGGCTCTTGTGGCTTGCAGCTGTGAACACCCCTGGCCTCCGGTCTTCAAAACAGCCAGGGATGAAAGGAGTTGACATCAGTTGTTTCTTCTTTGTGGGTCAGCGCAACTGCTACTATTTCAGCTTGGGATTTCCTGAGGCTGCTCACCCGTCATCCTTAATTAGCCGGAGCTTTTGTTCTGCTTCTCCAAATGCTTTTCTGGGGAGCCGAGAAGACTTTCGCCCGAAGTTGTGAATTGCTTATTTGCAGCTGCGTGGCATTTCCCCCTAAACAATTTCCTGGGATAACAACAAGGGAGGGGAAAAGGGACATGCTGGGATTGATCACCCAGCCTGAGATACCAGTAGTAAACAAGGGCAGGCGCTTCGTTTTATTTAAAGGGAGAGGGCTTGAAAGAGGCGGCTTGTGCCGTGCCTGTCTCCCTCCTCTTTCCAGCAGCCCCTTCGTAAATCAGCCCGCCTGGCCAGGGAATGCGCCAGCCTCTTTGTGTGCGACAAAAGGAAAATTGAGTCCCTGAGCCCACGAACCAGCATGCAGCTCAGAGCCTTTGCGATAATTGCCCATTAAATCCTGCCTTCTCAATCAGAGAGGCGTGGAGGGAAGTTGGCTTGTGGAAGCAGAGTGTGGGTTTCACCCAGAGAAAATTGAGGGTCTGCCCCCTTCTCCTATTCTTCTCCATCGTCTGTTTTAGGAGTGGCTTTAGGAGAATAGCCCATCAGTTCAGAGGTGGGTATTCAGCAGGTTCTGACCAGTTCTGGAGAACCGGTAGCGGAAAGCTTGAGTATTTGGAGTAGTTTGGAAACTGAACAAGGAGAGATTCAACCTGGAAATAAGGAGAAACTTTCTGATAGGTTGAACAATCAACCCAGTGGAACAGAAGTTGCCCTCGAAAGTTGTGGGAGCGTCATAACTTGAGACTTTCAAGAAGAGATTGGACTTTCATCTGTCAGAAATGGTGTGGGGTCTCCCACTTGGGCAGGGAGCTGGAATAGATGACCTACAAGGTCCCTTCCAACTCTGATTATCTGTTATCTGTTATTTAATCAGCAAATCCCACCTCTGACTGGCCCCACTCCCATCTATTCTCTGCCTCCCAAGTCCCAGCTGACTGGCTGCTTCTTCTTTTGTTGCCCTGCACAGGAGAATGGAGCTGGAAAGCAGGTTAGTGGAGTGGGGAGGAAATAGGGCAGTGTTGGGATTCATTTTTTTTTTAGTACCAGTTCTTTAGGCGTGGCTTGGTGGGCGTGGCAGGGGAAGGATACTGTAAAATCCCCATTCCCTTCCCACTCCGCTAACCTGCTTTTCAGCTCCGCTCTCCTGGGCAGGGCAACCAAAGAAGACCCAGCTGATCAGCTGGACTCGAGAGGCAGAGAATAGATGGGGGCGGGGCCAGTCAGAGGTGGCATTTGCCGGTTCTCCAAACCAGTGGTCCCCAACCTTTTTTGTGCCACGGCCCGGTACCGGCATCACAAAATGATCCGCGGCCCGGTACCGGCATCAGCACACATGACAAGGCAAGGCGAGCCGAGCGACTGGCCAGCCAGCCGTCCCCTGCTTCTCCCCGCCACCTTCAACTCCTCCTTTGTACCTTTGTCGATGGGCTTCGCTTCGGGACGGCTTCGGGACGGTCGCTCGGCTCGCCTTGCCTTGGGTGCTGAAAGAATCCTCAAGCCTTAGTTTCGTTCGAAGCCCCCCCCCCCCTTCGATGAAACTAAGGCGTGAGGATTCCTTCAGGACCCAAACGCCGCTTTCCAACCGGAAAAGCTCACCCGGAAGCACTTTCTCGTCAAACAAGATGGCGGCGCCCAGCAAACCGGCAGCCCGGTAGGAAATGTTCCACGGACCGGTACCGGTCCGCGGCCTGGTGATTGGGGACCCCTGCTCCAAACTACTCCAAATTTCCCCTACCGGTTCTCCAGAACTGGTCAGAACCTGCTGAATACCACTTCTGGAATGGGGATTTTGCAGTAACCTTCCCCTGCCACGCCCACCAAGCCACGCCCACAGAACTGGTAGTAACCAATTTTGAATCCTACCACTGCTTCAGTTGCAGCTCCTTAAAAATGGAATCAAAACACCCCAAAGTTGATTAGAGGACTTGGAAGCTAAAACATATGAAGAACAGTTGCTGGAATTTTAATGAAGTTTAATGAAAAGAAGGACTAGGGGGTGATCTGATAGCAGAGTTCCAGTATCTCAGGCGCTGCCACAAAAAAGAGCGGGTCAACGTCAAGCTATTCCCCAAAGAACCCGAAGGCTGGACAAGAAGCAACTGATGGAAACTAATCAAGGGGAGAAGCAACTTAGAACTAAAGAGAAATTTCCCGTCAGTCAGAACGATTAATCATTGGAACAACTTTGCCTCCAGAAGTTGTGAATGCTCCATCGCTGGAAGTTCTTAAAAAGAAATTGGACACTCATTTGCTTGAAATGGTATAGGGCATGCACCTCCCACCAGTCAGGTGGACATGCACATGTGAAGGGGACATGCCCATGCACAGGGGCCATGCACACATGCAGGATATACGCAGGGACGAGGCGCATGCACAGGGGACACGCATGCATTGCATTTTGGGGGTGCGTGCACCCTTTGGGCACTCGGGGACAAAAAGGTTAGCCATCACGGGTATAGGACTTCTTGCTTGAGCAGGGGGCTGGACTAGAAGACCTCCAGGGTCCCTTCCATCTCTGTTATTCTGTGTTCTGTAAAAAGCCCACAGCCATAGAAATAATACAGACAGTCCTTGATTTACTTACAACTATTTATTTTGTGACTGTTCAAAGTTACAATGATACTGGAAAAAAAAAGTGGCTTATAACCGGTTCTTGCATTCATGACATTGCAGCATCCCTAAGGCCACAATGATAATTTGGGGCGCTTGGTAAAAAGCACGCACGTATTTACGATGACTGCAGCATCCCATGGTCTGTTGGAAGCTAAATCAACCCCCTGCAGAACCCAAATATGCTAAGCCTCCCGATAAAGACCCATTGGAGTGTGTCATCCACTCTGGACTATTTTCTATCCCCAACTGTGCTCACTGAATATGTTAAAGTTAGTTACTGCATTCTCATTTTCTCAGCTTATGGATACATTGAAGCATAAACTAACCAGCAGGCTCGGTTAAAATTTATCAGGCTTAGCATGTTGGTCCAGATGCGGTGATGTAACAGACCTACTTAAGCATGTCATACAAACCCATGCATTGGGTTTGTTCACCTGTTGGACTACACTGTTTACTGCACGAGTCAAAAAGAGGGCTGTGAAAATATTTACAGACCCCTCACATCCTGGACACAAACTGTTTCAACTCCTACCCTCAAAACGATGCTATAAACTGAGCACTGCACACCAGAACAACTAGACACAAGGACAGTTTTTTTTCGAACAGTTTTTTCTTAACAGACAGGAAGCAGCAGGTGAAGCTAGGCAGAATCACATCTGATACCTGTACAATCAGCACACACACCCACCCAAGACTGTGTGCTTTCTCCACTTCTCTTCTCCCTATATACCAATGATTGCATCTCAAACGACCCATCTTTTAAAATGCTGAAGTTTGCTGATGACACAACAGTGATTGGTCTCATTTGAGACAACGACGAATCCACATATAGACAGGAGGTTATATAACTTGCCTCGTGGTGTAACTGGAACAATCTGGAACCGAACACACTCAAAACTGTAGAAATGGTGGTAGACTTTAGAAGAAACCCTCCCAAACTACCACCTCTTACACTACTAGATAACACAGTATCAACAGTAGAGACCTTCAAATTTCGAGGTTCTACTATATCACATGACCTAAAATGGACACCTAACTTCAAAAACGTCGTCAAAAAAGCACAACAAAGAATGTTCTTTCTGCGCCAACTCAGAAAGCTCAAACTGCCCAAGAAGCTGCTGATCCAGTTCTGCAGAGGAATTATTGAGTCTATCATCTGCACCTCTATAACTGTCTGGTTTGGTTCTGCAACCCAACAAGACAGACATAGATTACAGAGGATAATTAGGACTGCAGAAAAAACAATTGCTACCAATCTGCCTTCCATCGAGGACCTGTATACTGCACGAGTCAAAAAGAGGGCTGTGAAAATATCTACAGACCCCTCACATCCCGGACATAAACTGTTTCAACTCCTACCCTCAAAATGACACTATAGAGCCCTGCACACCAGAACAACTAGACACAAGGACAGTTTTTTCCCGAATGCCATCACTCTGCTAAACAAATAATTCCCTCAACACTGTCCAATTATTTACAAAGTCTGCACTACTGTTGTTATTAATCTTCTCATCACTCCTTATGACCCTCCCACTTGCGACTGTATGACTGTAACTTTGTCACTTGTATCCTTACGATTTATATTGACTGTTCCCTAGCATCATTTGATTCCTTATTTGTACCCTATGACTATCATTAAGTGTTGTACCTGATGACTCTTGACGAATGAATCTTTTCTTTTATGTACGCTGAGAGCTTATGCACCAAAGACAAATTCCTTGTGTGTCCAATCACACTTGGCCAATAAAGAATTCTATTCTTACCATTCCCTTCCCCATCTCTCTGTGCTCAAAAGGATGGTAAAATAATGGTGGGAGGGGAATACTAGGAGTCCTCGATTTACAACAGTTCGTTTAGTGACCGTTCGAAGTTACAGTGGCACTGAAAAAAAATGGCTTGCCACCGTTTTTTACACTTACGACCTTTGCAGCATCCCCATGATCGTATGATCAAAATTCAGATGTTTGCCAACTGGTTCATACTTACAACGGTTGCAGCATCCAGAGGTCATGTGATTCCCCCGTTTTCAGCCTTCTGGCAAGCCAAATCAACAGGGAAACCAGATTCACTTAACGACCAGTTACTAACTGATCATCTGCAGCGATTCACTGGGCAAGAAATGTCATAAAATGGGGCAAAACTCACTTAACAAGCATCTCACTTAACAACATACATTATGGGCTCAGTTGTGATCATAAGGTTGAGGACCACCTCAACTATACAGATGGTTCCTGACTTATGACCACAAGCCCAAAATTTATGTCACTAGGCTGTTAAGCGTGTTTTGCCCCATTTTACGACCTTTCTTACCCCAGTTGTTAAGTGAATCACTGCAGTTGTTACTGTATATGAGTAACGCAGTTGTTAAGTGAATCTGATTTCCCCATTGACTTGGCTTGAAGGGTTCTGAGAGTTGAAGTCATAACAGGCAGATCATGTGACCCTGGGACATTGCAACCGTCATAAATATGAGTCAGTTGCCAAGCATCTGAATTTCGATCACATTGACCATGGGAATGCTGCAATAATCTAAAGCAGGTGTCCCCAAACCTGGCCACTTTAAGGCTTGTGGACTTCAACTCCCAGAATTCTCCAGCCAGCTATGCTGGCTGGAGAATCCTGGGAGTTGAAGTCCACAAGCCTTAAAGTGGCCAAGTTTGGAGACCTCTGATCTAAAGTGTGAAAAATGATCATAATTCACTTTTTTCTGTACTGTTGTCAATAAATGATGGGTTTTCTTTTTTCTTTTTTTTGCGGGGGTGGGGGGAGTGGAAACCCAAGTGCCCATTTTCTGACAACAAACATCAATCACTCGTGTGAATGTGCGACACTGCAAACCGTCCTAAATGCGGGCCGGTTGCCAAGGGCCCCAAATGTGGTCACGTGACCGCAAGGAGAGCGCCATTGGAACACTGGGTTGCAAGCAGCTGTCGGGAGGCCTGCCATAAGTTCAGGCAGCCGCGAAGTGACCGTCATAAGGCGAGGACCCCCTGTCCTGATTCAAGTTCAAAGTTTCTGTTTTCGACCTTTAAGGGACCAAGATTCCTGCACACAGCTTGTCCAAGGTAGACTGGAATAATGATGAAGATCGTTTCTAAGTTAATTATCCTGGCACGCCAGCCTTCTCTGTGCTCACTCTTAAGGCTCACACATGCACACCCACACGCTGGGCTTCAGGGAATGTCTATTAGTATGCCGGAGGCATTGCCTGGGTGCATCTGTCTGAGCTGCACGAGTGAACGTTTCTCCCCTCCCTTCTCACCCTTTCCTATTTTGAATATAAATGCTTTCTATCCAATCTTTGCATGCCTCGCTGGCTGATTTGTTTTTTAATCTACCTTTTCTCTCTTTTAATTTTTTCCCGAACAGTCCTTGCCGATTCTCTACCTCAGGTGTGCTGGACTTCAACCCCCAGAATACCTCAGTCAGGTCTGGGAGTTGAAGGGTTCTGGGAGTTGAAGTGCAGCACGTGTAACAGAATAACAAGAAGAGTTGGAAGGGACCTTGGAGGTCTTCTAGTCCAACCCTCTGCTTAGGCAGGAAACCCTCTACCATTTCAGACAAATGGTTGTCCAATCTCTTCTTAAAAACTTCCAGTGTTGGAGCATCCACAACTTTTGTAGGCAAGTTGTTCCACTGATTCCTGACAGTTCTAACTGTCAGGAAATTCCTCCTTAGTTCTAAGTTGCTTCTCTCCTCGATCAGTTTCCATTCCATTGCTTCTTGTCCTACCCTCAGGTGCTTTGGAGAATAACTTGACTCCCTCTTTGTGGCGGCCCCCGAGATACTGAAACACTGCTATCGTGTCACGCCAGTCCTTCTTTTAATTAAATTAGACATACCCAATTCCAGCAACTGTTCCTCATATGTTTTAGCCTCCAGTCCCCTAATCATCTTTGTTGCTCTTCTCTGCACTCTTTCCGGAGTGTCAATTTGGAAAGCACCTGTTCAGAAAAGGCTTTGCTCCAGCGGTTGAGTTTTTCCTGAATCCATAATTCTCTTTTTATCCCTTTGCAGGGCATCAGTTGGCCAAGATACTGGACAGGGCAGCCTTTGTAGAGGGATCTGTCCATCAGGCCATGGACCCATATTCGGAGGGAAGCCACGAATCAGGAATGGAGAACATCTTGGTGGAGCAGGATCCTGACCTGTCCTTTTTGAGCCAGAACGAGCTATTCCCCAGGGAAAACGAGGAAGCTATCATGTCAGCAGATTCCAAAGAATCAGCCAAGGACCTTTACGGCCCCTTACACAAAATGGCGGTGCCGTTACTGGAAGAAGATGAGCAGCTCCAGATGGTAACAGCTTTCCCAGTCAGAAGAGACAGCGTGGAAGAGAGCTCCATGGTACCCAATATCTCTTTTCTAAATGGAGAAGTAAGGGGGGCTGTCACAGAACCCTCGGTAGATGTTCTTCACGATGGCAAATTATTCACCGTAGTTGATGATGCTGATACGATGAATGTCACGGAAGAGTCACTGAGCATGGTTTCGATGTTGGGCAAGACGTCTTTGGAGGGAGACGCTGAGGATGGCAACTCACCAGGTGCAGACCTTCATCTGGTCACTCCAACCTGGTTGCAGGGAAACACCGAGGGTTTATTCCCACAGAATGCTGCCTCTCCGCAACCATCTCAAGTTCCAATCCTAAAGGACCGTCCAACCATTCCCTTCCTAATTCCGTCCCCCACTTCTTCAAAAGATCCCACCGCTGCCACTGGGGCAACACCAGCTTCAGCTGGCATCCCTGAATCGAATCAGAACGTTTACACGGGACTGAACGGGCGGTACTTCCAGGCACAGTGGAAAGAGGAGCTGGGAAAGACTGATGGGAACCCAGAGGGTAGCACCATGCTGCCCACTACGTTGACCGCCTTGGCCTTGGGAGGGCATGAAATGGCAGACAATGCCATTGAGATGTCAGCTGGCATGGTCCCGAGTCCTTCCTCGGCTCTTGGGGGAGATATAAGCTACTCGCTGTCCAACGAAGTTGATGAAAACAGTAAGTTGACTTGGAATTTGATTTCTGCTGCAACATCCTTCCGTCGAGCGCAGGGAGCCTGCAAATTGTGGAAGCACCTTGAGAAGAGGGGTCTTTCCTAATGGGAGTGGCTGGGCTTGGGTCCCATTTTCAGAGCCCTGGTGGCGCAGGAGTTAGAAGGCAGCGTTGCAGGCTGGGTCACTGCCTACTGCCAGGAGTTCGATTCTGAGTGGCTCAAGGTTGACTGAGCATTCCATCCTTCTGAGGATCCTGATTTTGGGGGGGGGCAATAGGCTGACTCTGTAAACTGCTTAGAGAAGGCTGTAAAGCCCTGTTGAAGCAGTATATAAGTCTAAGTGCTATTGCTACTGCTGTTCATATCCAGGGGTAGGATTCAAATGTTTTAACAACCGGTTCTGTGGGCATGGCTTAGTTGGTGGGAGTGGCTTGGTGGTCATGTGACTGGGTGGGAGTGGCTTGGTGGTCATGTTATTGGCTGGGTGTGGTCAATTCAATATCACTCACATCGAGGCACGCTTCTTGCCTGGCCTCTCATGACTGTGGGGATGCTGCAACAGTCGTAAGTGTGAAAAATGGTCAGAAGTCACTTTTTTCAGTGCCATTGTAACTTTGAATGGTGACTCCACACAAGCAAAGTACCAGCAACGGAGGAAAAAAAATTCCAAAGAAGTTCCTAAGACAGGAAGTCTAGTCCTGCCAAGAATGTAAATAAGGGTTAACGGAGAGGCAGTTTCTGCAAGCAACACCAGAATGTTTCCTTCCTGCCTTCCTTACAGGATTAGGCCAGTAATTTCTTCTAACAACCAGTTCTCCAAACTGCTTAGAATGTTAACAACAGGTTCTAGCGAATCGGTGCGAACTGGTAGAATCCACCCCCTGTTCATATCCCACAGTACTGTGAAGGGATACTAAATCAGGATTGTTGCAGGACAATATTACAGTAGCTAGACTTGGTACATGAAAGGAAGTCCTCGACTTACAATCACAATTGAGACCGGAAAATTCATCATTAAGCAGTGTAGATCAGTGGTGGGATTCAATTTTTTTTTACTACTGCTTCTGTAGGCGTGGCTTGGTGGGTGTGGCAGGGGAAGAATACTGTAAAATCCCCATTCCCTCCCCACCCCACTAACCTGCTTTCCAGCTCTGTTCTCCTGTGCAGGGCAACCAAAGAAGACCCAGCCAGTCAGCTGGGACTCATTGAGAGGCAGAGAATAAGTGAGGGCGTGGCCAGTCAGAGGTGGCATTTGCCGGTTCTCCGAACTACTCAAAATTTCCGCTACTGGTTCTCCAGAACACGTCAGAACCTGCTGAATAACACCTCTGGTGTAGATGTTAAGTGCGGCATCATGAGCCATGGTGGTGCAGTGGTTAGAGTGCAGTACTGCAGGGCTACTTCTGCTGACCGCTAGCTGCCTGCAACTTGGCAGTTCAAATCTGACCAGGCTCAAGGTTGACTCAGCCTTCCATCCTTCCGAAGTGGGTAAAATGAGGACCCTGATTATTGTTGGGGTGATAGGCTGACTCTGTAAACCGCTTAGAGAGTGCTGTAAAGCACTGTGAAGCGGTATATAAGTCTAAGTGCTATTGCTATCATGTAAATGAACTTCCTTTATGAACCTTTTTATCACGGTCATCACATGATCACAATAACAGGCTTTGTTGAAAGCCTGTTGAGGTCACAAATGGTGAACGTAGTCGTAAGTAGAGGACTACCTATATACATTTCGATCGAGCGCCGCATTTCCATTTTCCGTCATCTCCAGGTAAGGGAGTGGCAGCATTTCTTCGGTGCATTGCCCGTGGTCACCAAATTTAATTTAAAAAGAGGGGAGGGGGGGAAGAAACAGAATTTTCTTGTCTTTATAACATTTTTCATATACATTTAATTGCTAAAGTTAGGAGAACACATGAGGAGGACCATGGTAGGCGTGGAAGAATTGACTCACTCTCCGTATGCTAATGAATTGCTTACATTTGGTCCCTACTGCAGAAAACTCTCATACAATCACGGGTAGCTGTGTTCAGCGTTTTACCCCGGAGGCTTCTCTGAAATAATCACTGCTTTCCTGATTTGGCTGGGTTCAAATCCCCATTCAGCCCTTAAAGCTTGATGCAAATTCTTATCTCTTGCCTGCTTTACCTCACGGAGTTGTTGAGAAGGTTTTATAGCGATCTCCTCGATCACTTGTGCAGCCTTAACATTTAACACAGGGGTGTCCAGCACAAGGCCCACGGGCAGGGGGTGGGCTGCTGGTGGTTTTCAGGGCTTCGGGAGAGCCCCTAGCTAAGATTCAGTGCAGTCTGGAGAACCCCCAAATCCCACTCCTGGCTGGGCCCGCCCACCTCACCCCTCCCAGGAGGCCCGTTTTGGATGTAGGTAAGTGCAGGGTGTGCGCAGAGGGTCGGGGAGGGCGAAAAATAGGCCTCCCGGAAGTTCAGGAAGGCTGGAAATGGGCCTATTTCAGGGGTGGGATTCTACCAGTTCACACCTATTCGCTAGAACCGGTCGTTAACATTCTAAGCAGTTCGGAGAACCGGTTGTTAGAAGAAATTACTGGCCTAATCCTGTAAGGAAGGCAGGAAGGAAACATTCTGGGGTTGCTTACAGAAACTGCCTCTCCGTTAACCCTTATTACATTCTTGGCAGGACTAGACTTCCTGTCTCAGGAATGTCTCTGGAATTTTTTTCCCTTCCTTTGCTGGTACTTTTCTTGTGTGGAGCGACCATTCAAAGTTACAATGGCACTTGAAAAAGTGACTTATGACCATTTTTCACACTTACGACTATTGCAGCATCCCCAAAGTCATAAGAGCCCAGGCAAGGAGATGCGTGCCTCAGTGAGAGTGGTGTTGAGTTGGCCATGCCCAGCCAATCACATGACCACCAAGCCACACCCACCAACTAAGCCACACCCACAGAACTGGTTGTTAAAAAAATTGAATCCCACCCCTGGCCTATTTCCAGCTTCCAGAGCCCAGAAAGGCCATTTTTGCACTCCCGGAGGCTCAGGGAAAGCCTCTGGAGCCCGGGAAGGGCAAAAATGACCCCCTCCACCATGATGCAGGAGGCTGACTAGGCCACGCCCACCCAGCAACCTGGCAGAGAACCCGTTGCATTTTTGAAGCCTACCCCTGCTCACGGGCCGCATCTGGCCTGCAATGTGGTCGGATCTGACCAGTGGGGTCATCCTGGAAAATGTAAGGGGCCAGCCCATGTTGCTTCGGCCCAGTCTACCCAGTGCAAAGAGGACATATGCCAGTTGTTTGGGAAGTGGCATCACGCTGGCCACACCCACCCAGTCAATGGCGCCAAGTGAATGACATCAAGCTGGCCATACCTGCCCAGTTGACCACACCCTCCCAGTTGGACACACACACACACACACACACACACACACACACACACACACCACTGAGGTCAACCACAGCCCTGAGCAATGGAATTGAGTATGACACCCTTGATTTAACATGAGCTGCGGTGACGCAGTGGTTAGAATGCAGTATTGAAGGCCGACTGCCCACTGTCAGGAGCTCGACCCTGACTTACTGAAGGTTGACTCTGCCTTCCATCCTTCCGAGGTCGGTAAAATGAGGGCCCAGATTTTGGGGGAGAGGGCAATATGCTCACTCTATAAACTGCTTAGAGAGTACCGTGAAGCAATATATAAGTCTAAGTGTCTGTGGAGATTCTCAGTCATCCAGCTCATGATTGTCTCAAAGGTGCTTTTTCAAAAGGCAACTCGATTATATTTTTCCTTATGCAAGAAGATGTTTCGCTTCTCATCCATGAACTGATGAAGCTTCTTGTATGAGAAGCGAAATATCTTCTTCCTCAAGGAAAGATGGTCCGGTTGCCTTTTCAAAAATTTCCTTTGAGAGAAGGCTAAGTGCTATTGCTATTTATTAATTCAATCTCACTATCGAGGGATTCTGGGTAGCTTGATATAGGACCATGATGGCGAACCTATGGCACACATCCCACAGGTGGCATGCAGAGCCATTTGTGCGGGCACGGGAGCCAAACTTACCTGCACTGTGCATACATGCGCCTCCCAGCTGATTTTTGGGCCGTTTGTGGCCATTTTCAGCCTCCCAGAGGCTTGAGGGAAGCCTCTTCAGCCTCGGAAGGCCGAAAAACAGGCCTTCCAGAAATACCAGAATTGCCGAAACGGGTCTGTTTTTCAGCCTCCAAAGGCTGCAGAGACTTCCCTCAAACCCCGGGAAGGTGAAAATGGCCTCCCCCGGGCTCCAGAGACCCCCAGGAGACTGAAAATGGGAACTTCCGGTATTTCCAGAAGGCCTCCTGAGGTTGTTGAGTGTCTGGGAGGCCGAAAAAGCCCTCAAACGGGCCGAAAATCAGCTGAGAGGCACACACATGCACAGTGCAGGTAAGGGGGCAGTGGGGTGGGTGGGTTAGCACATCAGATGGAATTCTCTTAGCCCTCCAATTTCAGACCCACCCTGCCTCTGGGCTGCTGATTTTGGGTGGATTTTTAAAAACTCTCTTCTCCCTCTGCTCCAAAAAAAATCACAGTTTCCTGCGCAGCTTTTAAAACTCTGCCTCCTGAAAGAGCTTTAAGTAGCCATCGGTGCCAATTAGCACATGTTTGCAACCTGATGTAATGCACTCAGGCATAATTTCAGCTGAAAAGTGTTAGCACCAATTAAGAGAGGGAGGAGAGAGAGAGAGGGAGAGAGGGAGCGCAGTCTCTGAAGACAGAGTTATTTTGCAAGTGTGCATAATTTTGACACTTACGGCTGCACAGAGGGTTGGGTGAATCGTTGCCGATGCTCCAATTAAGGATAAGCATCTGGCGCAACGCTGAGCTGTAGGGTGGCAGCTGCCAGAGTTGGTGGGGAAAGGGAGGGAGGAATCAGGGTAGGAAGAATGGAATTCTGGAAAGTTAACCTGCTTGGTATACAACTAGTCCTCCTCTTAGGACCGGTCACTTAGCAGCTATTTGAAATTATGACCTACCTTAAAAGGGGGACTTATGACCCAGAGCCAAAGTACTGATGGCCCTCCCCCAGTCATATGACTTCACTATGGCGCTCAGCTGCATTTACGTCCATTTCCATCAACCTGTGGTCACATGACCAGGATTTAAGTTTTTGCCTGAAAATCTATATTTACTTTGATTTTTCAACAAATCCCTACCGTAGCAAACAACAACCATGGCATTCGCTTAACGTCCACTGCAAAACATGTAAAATTGAGCTGGTTACATGACTGATCTGTTTTACGACCATTACAACTTATAACTGTAATGGGCAGGCTCCATTAAGGTGGTAAATACTTGTCCTTCTGTGCAGCTTTCTTGCTTTCGATTCCCTTCCATCAAAACCTGGAGCAGGGGGGGCACTGAATATTTTGATAACACCAATAAGAATATTAGGTTTATCATACCCACGTCAAGATGGATGGCTTTTAGTTGGATTCTTGGGAAAGGGTCCAGGGAGACTTCCATCCAGTCAAACTTCTCCTCTTGCCTTGCTTGTGGGATTCCTACAGGATGCTGAACAAGGAAAACCCTTGGTCCGTTCCAGTGCTATCCCTCATAGGCTCTTAAAGGTTTTCTCTACAGCAACTGCCATTAAATCTTGCAGCACAAAGTGCTTTTCTTTAGCATCGCAACTTATATATATCCTACTATATATCCTATCCAGTCCCTTAACATTAAGAATTCAATATAACTTGGATGGCTTTATAAATGCCATAGATAGGTAGGTAAGTAGGTAGCTAGGTATGATAGAGAGACAGACAGACATAGAATGATAGATAGATAGATAGATAGATAGATAGATAGATAGATAGATAGAT
>NW_020769318.1:23532617-23578372 GCF_900518735.1 Pseudonaja textilis | reverse complement strand
ATCATCTTCAGGCTTCTGTCTTCGGCTCTGTGCTTCTCAGAGTGATGAGAAGCACAGAGCCGAAGACAGAAGCCTGAAGATGATGAATGAGACTTCATCGAAACGTTGCCTAGATACTTCGAATCTTACGTGGGAGAAAACCCGAACAACCAAAGATCCATATATATATATATATGTATACACACACACATATATATACACATACATACATACATACATACATACACAGAGGGGGAGAGAGAGAGAGAGAGAGAGAGAGAGAGAAATAGATAGAGAATGACAGATAGACGGATAGATAGAGAATGAGAGAGAGAATGAAAGAGAGAGAGATAAACAGAGTGACAGAGAGAGAGAGAGAATGATATATATATATAGAGAGAGAGATAAATAGAGAATGACAGATAGATAGATGGATAGATAGATAGAGAATGAGAGAGAGAGAGAGAGAGAGAAGATAGAGGAAAGATAGGTAGGTGGGTAGTCAGCAGCCCTGTCCAATCAAGAGGAGGGGAGTCTCCTCCTTTACTGGTAGTCCTCGATTTACAATCACAATTGAGCCCCAAATTTCTGTTGCTAAGTGAGACAGTTGTTAAGTGAGTTTTGCTCCATTTTACAATGTTTCCTACCACAGTTGATAAGTGAACCACTGCAGTTGTTAAATTAGTAGACACGGTTAAGTGATTCTGGCTTCCCCATTGACTTTGCTTGTCAGAAGTTTCAAAAGGCAGCCACATGACCCCAGGACAACCGTCGTAAATATGAGTCAGTTGCCAAGCATCCAAATTTTGATCATGTGACCGCAGAGTTGCTGTAACGGTCGTAACTGTGAAGAACGGCCATAAGTCACTTTTTTCGGTGCTGTTGTAACTTTGAATGGTCACTCTAACGAATGGTTTTAAGTCGAGGTTTTATCTGAACAAACCTAGAGTCAGTTTGACCTAAGATATTTATCTCTCTGCAAATCTTCGAGTTCTCTTGATCCTATTAATTGTGTCCTTGGGGAAATTTCTTTGTTATTTTTTAAAAAATAAACACTGACAGTGTGAATGTCCAAATATTCTGAGCCATCCTGTTCAGGAGAAGTCTATCTGAACTTGGGCAGGCAACCATGCTCTGTGTTATGGCCATTTTGGAAAAAAGAACCAGATGGAATCATTATTGTTTTTATTTTTTAAATTAATCGGACTATATTCTTTCTGCCCCTGGGAAAAGTGATGTATTTATGGTCGCTTAAGTTTTCATCCCTCATTCCAATGGGCGCTCAAAATAGCACACAGGGATCAGGTGCCACGAACAATATGAAATAATAAAGTATATAAATCCCCAAATGAAAAGGGTAAAGATGAATTTTTGCTTGCTGGAACGGAAGGAAAGCCAGTGATAATGCGCACAGATGCTTTTCATGCTAGCATATAAAATGACACAGCTTTGATATCTGGCATATTTGGAAGGCATTTCAGAGTCACGATCCTTCTTTAGAAAAAGCCTTCCTTGCTGTGCTCTGACACGGCCTTCTCTTAACAAAAGACCCATCCGGTAATCCTGCCAAAATAAAAAGTCAGGCTGCTTTCTATTGTAGACAGAGGAGTCTTGACCAGATCTTTCTGAATTTTAAATAAGAAGCATGTGTTGAAACAGACTAAGTATTCTGGACTGAGGGGAATACATTGTTCATGGGACTGGGAGAAAGGGAGGAAAAGGGAGATGAAGGAAGGAAGGAAGGATGTAGAGGGGAGGAGAAGAGAGGAGAGGAAAGGAAAAGAAAGGAAAGGACAGGACAGGAAAGGAAAGGAAAGGAAAATAAAAGAATGAAAGGAAAGGAAAAGAAAGGAACGAATGAAAGGAAAAAAGGAAAGGAAAATAAAAGAAAGGAAAGGAAAGGAAAGGATGAGTTGCAGAAAACCATAGAGAAGTAAATAGCTAGGCAAACCAATCATAGACACAGACAGGTACAGAGAAGATATTAGAGAGCAATTAATAGGTAGAAATATAAATACTGAAAGCCAATTCTTTAATTGCTATAGAATCTGTTTCCCCTTTCTGCTGTACATATTCTCTCTCTCCCTCCTTCCCTCCCTCCCTCTCTCTCTCTCTCTCTCTCACACACACACACACAGTCGTCCCTACAAACTCCACAACATTCAAGGGGGTTCCTTCTTTCATCTAACAGACTGTTCATCGTGCTCCACTTATCCCAGCCCTTCTTCTCTCTCCGCACTCTCCACCCCAGCCCCTAACCCTCCCAGGGAGATTAAGACCCTTAGAAATTTAGGAGTCCCCCTGCTGAACCCTATTAGCTCAAAGGACCATCGCTGCAAGGCTAATAAGGAGGCAGTTGCCACAGAAACCATCCCCACATGCTCCTTGGCATTGTAGCCGTCGCCAAATGCCTATGATGCAGCCCTTCCACAGAGGCACTTTCGGAGGCCCAGATGGAGAGGTGCCAATTTCCTGTACTTATTAACACCCAGACAGATGGGCTGGCCATGGGAGAGTGAGCAAGGAAGAAGCTTTAATAGAAGGTGGCATAGAGTCTGAAATGTTAATTTAACAAATTTTAAGTCAAGTTCATCAAAATCGTAGTGGGTAACTATGGCAAATTTATGACTTGTGGACTTTAGCTCCCAGAATTCCTGAGCCAGCAAGGAACTTGGCATGCCATGGACTTAATTTCTACGTGGTATATTTTATTTGCATGATGGCAGCACATGTATATGGTGAAAATACCATGGTGCCCTTCGCTTCAATTTCATGGACTTTTCTAAGTTAACGATAAAGAGAAAAAAAGGTTTCCCCTGCCCAGTTGTGTCTGTCTCTGGTATGTGTGTGTGTCTGTGTGTGTGTTTGTGTCTGTGTGTGTGCTCGTCTCTGATTCACAGCCGAAGAATCAGTGTCGCCCAGAAGATGCTTCTGTGGTCATGCGGCTAACAGGTGCACAGAACACTGTTATCTTTCTACAGAAATGGTACCTATTTATCTACTTGCATTTACCTGCTTTTGAACTGCTAGGTTGGCAGGAGTTGGGGCAAATAATGGAAGCTTGCTCCATCACGTGGCTCTTGAGTCTGGAACTGCCTACCTTCCGGTAGACAAACACAGCATTTTAACCGCTAGGCCACCATGTCCCTCAAGTTAGAGATATCCCCTCACCATTACTGTACCAGTAGTCCTCATTTAACAACTGCCTCGTTTAGTGACCGATGACAGTTACAATGGTGATGAAAACGTAACTGTCAGCATTCTGAGTAATGCACCCATTGAAAGTAGAACTCCGAGGCAAGTAGATTCCTCAAAGAACAGGTTTATTGGATACATCATATCGGCACAACTGATAAAAACTGACTCTAAAAGTTCCCGCAGATTTCCACCTAATTAAAAAGTGAAAGTTCTCCCCTTCCCCAGATCATCAGTCACTTGGTTACTCCACTCCTCCTCTCTCAGCCACTTGTTTAAATGACCTTGGTTCCCACAGGTAACTTTTTGTTTTGACTGCCAAGCCAGGCTATTTACTTCCTCACTAACAGCATCATAACAGATAATCAGAGTTGCAAGGGACCTTGTAGGTCATCTAGTCCAACTCCCCCCAAGCAGGAGACCCTACACCATTTCTGACAAATGGGAGTCCAATCTCTTCTAGAAAGTCTCAAGTGATGAAGCTCCCACAACTTCCGAAGGCAACTTCTGTTCCATTGGTTGATTGTTCTCATTGTCAGAAAGTTTCTCCTTATTTCCAGGTTGAATCTCTCCTGGATCAGTTTCCATCCATTGTTCCTTGTCTGGCCTTCAGGTGTCTTGGAAAACATCTTGACCCCTTCCTCTCTGTGGCAGCTCTTCAAATATTGGAAGACTGCTATCATGTCTCCCCTGGTCCTTCTCTTCACTAGACTAGCCAGGCCCAGTTCCTGCAACCGTTTTTCAGATGTTTTATCCTCCAGTCCCCTAATCATGCTGGTTGCTCTTCTCTGCACTTTTTCTAGTCTCAACATCTTTTTTATAGTGTGCTGACCAAAACTGGATGCAGTACTCTAGGTGTGGTCTTACTAAGGCTTTATAGAGTGGTATTAGTACCTTCTGCCTTGTGGCAGCCATGAATCATCAAAAGATGGTTCTAGTCAGGTTGGCTTCAGGGTTGACAGTAACTTTATGACCAATCCTCACATTTACAATCTTTGCATGTTTACAGAGCATAGCAAGGCTGAAGTAAGATCGTATGTACAGTTGCAGTTTCACTTAGCAGCCATTTTGTTTAATGGCCAGGTTGCTAGTCCCAATTATGGTCACTAAACGAGGATAACCTGTACATTAAAGTAAGGTTTCACTGTGTCTTTTTTACTGGATATGAGCCCACTTGTGTGTATCACAAGTATGCCGTACTTTGGATCCTGTTTCACACTGTGCTTTGGAGTACATGGGGATTTGAACCCAACATCTGTCTGCAACTCTTTAAAGCAGCTGCATCTTGTCCTAAGATTTGAAGCTGTCCCTGGTGTGTGATCCCAGAAAAAGACAGGGCTACTTTAAAAAGTTAGTGACAGATGCTGTATTCACACCCCTGCATATTCTGAAACATTTTTGAAAATTAAATTGGAAGTACCGTACACTCCTAATATATGCATCTGTTTTAATCCTGTGCATATCTTCCCAGGGTTGCCGTTACTTGAGAATCGAGGCCCCAAGGAAACCACCTTTTCTCCTGCGTCAACACCTCATTCTTTGGAAGACGTGAGTGCCGAAAGAACCAACCAAGGATATTGGACCATGACTGGGCCAAGAAGCCAGGAGAAGGACGTATACAATGAGCGCATTCCCATATCATTGCCGGTCTCGGATAATGTTCTACTTGATCTGCAGAAAGTTGCTGTGACTACAGGATATGATCCAGAAGATGCTTCCGTGGGGACCAGCATGCGAAGCGACTATCTTCAAGGGGTGGCCCAAGCTGGAGACCATGAAGATGAATTTTCTGGCCATGGACAGGCGGTTACCCCAGCAGAATCCCTTCTGTCCTCTGACCACCGGAGAAACAAGCCACACGTTGATGAGTCAAGTGGAGAGTATGATTACAGCTCCCGAGAAAGTCACATCAAGACAATGAGCTTTGGCGAAGAGCTTCCAGGACCTGTTTTTGAGGGCCACCAAAACTTTCCAGAGGATGCTGAAGAAGAAATGGAGCCGGAAACGCTCCATTTTGTTAACCAAGAGGAGACAATGAGTCTCCTCAATATCGCAGGAAAGGACGCCATCTCGGAACAGAGCAGCCAACATTCAGAAGCGGCGTCTGAACTGAGGGGACAAGAAGCTGTGACCCTCTCCCCAAAAGACGTCATCTCCCCAACTCCAGGAAATGTGTATTTGCAGGAATCTCAATTCCTCCCTGAGAAAACTGAGGCATGGTTGGTGGACCACGACAATCAAGATAGCGTGGAGACCACCAGAGCAAACAAAGCAATCCTGAGGCCTCCAGATGGTTCCACTTTCATGGAAGTCATAGATATTTCTGAGGCACAAGGTAGCTGGGAACAGGCTACTCAAAGCATGGAGAGCCACCTAGAATCCAGCATGGTAGAGCAAATTCACCACAAAAGCTCGGAGGAAGACAATGGTGGCTACTATTGGCCAGGTGGTGCCACTACAGGACCTCCAGCTCACAATCACACCATCTTCTTTTCTTCTTCTCAATCCCTTCCGGATGAGGCCGAGAACGGAGAGGAGACCACAGCCTTGAGTTTGCCTGAGATGAGGACTCCATTCATACTCCACAGTACCTCAGAGTTTATACGCTTACCGCAGCCAGCTGCCTTTGAAAACTCGCTTGTGGTTCCAAGCTCACAACCTTCCATCTATCCCACCGAGAGAGAGGTGGAAGCCAAGATGGACCAGGAAGGGTACATCCCTTCTGTCCCTGGAGACTTCCTCCCAATGGAGACCGACAGTGGGAGCGGAGAAGAGAAAGAAGATGCACCACCACTCAAAGGAATCCCCCGTCTGGTTTGGGCCCAGGAGATGAATGACAGCTTGCTTGGTAAGAATCCTGCCTCCTCTGTACTTGTGTCTTTGTCGGGAGGGAAGAAGATGTAATGTGAAGACAGACTCCGTTCCTTCTTTTAGACAAGTTCTTAGAAGGTCCCCAGCCACAGGAAGGCCTTTTACAGGGAGTCCTCCAGGGGTGGGCTTCAAAAATTTTAGCAATGGGTTCTCTGCCCGGTTGCTGGGTGGGTGTGGCCATGGTGGGTGTGGCCTAGTCAGCCTCCTGCACCATGGCAGTGGAGTGCTTTTGTTCTCCCTGGGCTCCGGAGGCTCTCTGGAAGCCAGAAACGGGCCCATTTCCGACCTTCTCAAACTTTCTGGAGGCCTGTTTTTTGCCCACCCTGAGCCTCCGTGCACAGCCTGCCCTTACCTGCATCCAAAACAGGCCGCGTGGGGACTCCGGGGAGGGGAGGGGAGGGGCCAGCCAAGGAGTGAGGTTTGGGGTTTTTCCAAACTGCACAGAATATCTTAGCTAGGGACTCTCCTAGCTAAAGGGACTGACCTAAACAAAAGAATGGAGTTAACGTTGCTCTCACTTCACTTGGAAACCACTTCTGGACTTTGTGCTTGAGGTGGGGTGTGTGTGTGAAATGAATAGACTTTAACTCACAAAAATCCCAGCCACAGCCATGCTAGCTAGTGGAAGTTGAAGGCCCACCCAAGATCAGGAAAATGCCTGAATTCAGGAATGGAGGCACTTTTATGAGAATGCTCTTGGTTGAGAATGGCTTCTGTTGTTTTAAATTGGTGAGGTTCAGGATGCAACGGATTAGCATAGAAAGTGTGTGTCCTGCCACTAAGCCCTTGAGATACCTGATGATCCTAGCAGATAGATCACAGATATAATTTAATGTGATCTGATCTTAGGCAAGCAGAGGTATTTTCTGATCCCTGTTATGTAAATCTTTTTAACAAGATTTGCTGGGATTCAATTTCTTGACCTATGACTGTAACGGAGCCTGCCCATCACAGTCCTAAGTCCTGATGGTTGTAAAATTTACAAGCTTTTAAAAAGTGGTTATTAAGCAGCTGTCGTGTTAAGTGAACACGGCGATTGTTAAGTGAACCAACGATTCACTAGGAGTACAGTTCTGCCAAAAATGGAAATGAACGCCTGTTTTGGGCAAAACCGTTGTAAAATGTGGTCACATGACCTCAGGAGGCTGCAACTATCGAAAATACATGGTTGCTAAGCACCCCCAATTTCGATCATGTGACCATGGAGTTGCTGCAACGGTTGTAACTGTGAGTAGAGGTCATAAGTCACCTTTTTCAATGCCATTGTACCATTTTTCCCTGAAAAGAAGACCCGATCTTATTTTCTTTTGATTCCTGAAAAAACAGCTAGCGCTTCTTTTCGGGGTGGTCTAATTACTGACTCACCTTGCTGCCACGGCACCGACCTGCTGTCGGCCCACTTCTTCTGTGGCCTCTTGGCACTGCTCATACGTGTCGACCCTGGCCTCTGTGTCACCGTTAGAGCCTTCCGGAAAGACCTCTGCAACTGAAAAACGGGCTCCAGATTGATGCGTGTGGCACCCCCTGACTTCCATTTCACCGTCATATGCTTTCCAGAAGGCATCTGTAGCTGATAAAAGAGCTCTGGATCAGTCCAGAGCTCTGTTATCAGCTGCAGAGGGCTTTCTGGAAGTCTCTGATGGCGAAACGGAGGCAGGGGATGACACACACAAGCGGCGGCAAGTGGCCCGTAGAAGAAGTGGGCCTGCAAGGCGAGGCAGGTGTCGGGGTGTGTGAGGCCTGGTAAGAAAGGCAGCTCCACCAGCACCCTCATCCCCACCCTAGCTTAATTTTTACCCATGCGTCTCGCCCCACCCCCTGTACCCTGGGGTGGGCGGGGGTCTTAATTGGGGCTAATTTTGAGGGTAGGGCTTAATTTTAGCGCATGCGTTCAAAAACCATGATAGGGCTTCTTTTTGGGGTGGGTCCTATTTTCAGGGAAACGCTGAACAGTGACCAAACAAATGGTTGTAAGTTGACTTGCAACGTCTTCTCCAGGGGCAGAAAGCAACAGGGCACCTCCCCTTCCTTTCCGGAGCTGGAGAGGAGAGGGGGGAAAAATTAGCAGTTGGCATAATTTGTGCTTTGCTGGAAGGGCTGCACTATTCAAGGCCCCCCGCTGTGTCAAGCGACATTTACAACTAACTGAATCCTGTTTCCCCCAAAAGCATTTTTTGGATCACACACACACACACACACACACACACACACACACACACATTTATATATATATATATATATATTCCCCTAACTACAAAGGCTTCAAACAGCTAAACTCTTGGGACTCTGTCACTCGTTACTGATTCGAAACGGGGCTTTTGACACAAACGTCCTAAAGTCTCTGCTTCTCTTTTCCAAAGCTCGTTGTAATGCACTTTTGCGGAAAACACATTCGGGGTATTGATTAACTGGATTTATTCCCATGTTCCTAACGTCGTTACAAAGCAGAACATGTCCTCCTCACGCAGCCCAGATGACTAACACGGCTCCATAGATTCCCACCGCCCCTTGCTAAATATACAAAATGCTTCCACGTAGTTTCCTTACTCCCCAGACACCCAAACTTTCCCCTGTATTTCTTCCTTCGGACCCCACAGAGCTGTGAGTACAGGTAGTCCTTGACTTACGACCACAATCGACTCCAAGATGTCTGTTGCGAAGTGCGACATTTGTTAAGCGAGTTTTGGCCCCATTTTACAATCTTTCTTGCCATGGTGGTTAAGGTGAATCACAGCAGCTGTTAGGTTAGTAGCATGATTGCAAAGCAAATCTGGCTTACTGGTTGACTTTGCTTGTCAGGAAGTCGCAAAAGGTGATCACAAGACCCCAGCCGTCATAAATAGGAGTTAGTTGCCGAGCGTCTGTAACAGTAGGTCATCTAGTCCAACCCCATGCCCAAGCAGAAGACCCTACACCATTTCTGGCAGATAGGAGTCCAATTTCTTCTTGAAAGCCTCCAGTGAAGAAGCTCCCACAACTTCCAAGGGCAACTTCTGTTCCATGGGTTGATTGTTCTCACTGTCAGAAAGTTTCTCCTTATTTCCAGGTTGAATCTCTCCTTGTTCATTTTCCATCCATTATTCCTTGTCTGGCCTTCGGGTGCTTTATAAAATAGCTTGACCCCCTTCCTCTCTGTGGCAGCCCCTCAGATATTGGAAGACTGCTATCATGTCTCCTCTGGTCCTTCTCTTCACTAGACTAGCCAGGCCCAGTTCCTGTAACTGTTCTTCATATGGTTTAGCCTCCAGTCCCCTCATCATCCTGGTTGCTCTTCTCTGCACTTTTTCTAGAGCCTCAATATCCTTTTTATAGTGTAGTGACCAAAACTGGATGTAGTACTCTAGGTGTGGTCTTACTAAGGCTTTATAGGGTGGTATTAGTACCTCCACTTGATCTTGAATTTTGATCACGTGACCATGGAGACACTGTAGTGGTCGTAAGCATGGAAAATGACCATGGAAAATGGTCATAAGTCATAAGGGTCATAAGTCAATTTTTTCAGTGCTGTCGAGCGGTCACTAAACAAAGTGTTGTATGTCGAGGACTATCTGTATTGCAAAACGCAATTGTCATAAGAGCAATGATTGCATACTTAACTTCCATAGGATCCTTGTGAGATGCCAAATGCCAAAGTGGGTGGATCCTTGGTCTGATCTAGCTCCCGATTGCTTCTTATTAGTTTCCATCCATTGCTTCTTCTCCTACTTCTATTTCCATGAGATTCCTCCTGCCTACCCTTTCCCTGGCGTTCACAGTGTCATAATTCACTTTCTGGTCACACAACTGCGATTGCTTAAAAGATCCCAGTACAGGCAAACCCTCAACTTACAACCATTTCTTTAGCGACTGCTCAGAGGTACAGCAGCACTGAAAAAGGTGACCTCAACTTACAACTGTTGTGGCATCCCACAGTCAGGTGAATAGAATTCGGGCGCTTGGCAATCAGTATGTATTTATGACCAGTTGCACCGTCCCATGCTCGTCTGGTTGCCGTTTGGGACTTCTCAGCCAGCTTCCAAAGTCAGTAGGAGAAGCCAGATTCGCTTCTGTGAGCTGTGATTTTGTCCCAAAGGTGCTTTTTTCAAGAAGCAACAGGACTTTCTGGTTTTTCTTGGAAGACATTTCGCTTCGCATCCAAGAAGCTACTTTGGCTCTGAGAACACTTCTGAGCCGAAGAAACTGCTTGGATGAGAAGCGAAATGTCTTGTCATGCCCCTGTTGGAATCTGATTCTGAGTGGAATATTGAGCAGCTGCAGCGAGTGGGAGTGTGGCTCCAGTGGCTGTGGAGGAAACTGGAGAAGGGCACAGTCCAGCTGGGCATTCAGAGGAAGACCCAGGTCCACCCCCTCTTCATCCTAGGGCACGCAGGGAGGAACGGATAAGGGAGCAACATGGGTTATGGGGGAGAAAAAGGCCCTGATTCCCTTAATTAGCTGCAGCTGGGAAAACAGGATAAAGAAGGTTTGCGCACAGCTCCTTGCTGGAAGCAAAATGTGAATTATTTTGGTTTGTCAAGTCTGATCTGAGTTCTGGCGTCCTCCCAACTGTGTGTGTTTCGTTATCTTTTGAAGTCTTCAATTCTTTATCCTGCCCTGTCTCATTAATTGCTGCAGTGTGGTTTGTGTTGGTTTTTATTTATAATTTATATGTACTTTTGAGTTCGGAGGGAATTTCTTTCCTTTGAAAACTGTTCTTAGGAGATTATTTTTCTCCAGCCAAGGATAACTGGACATTGGGGGCCAAGTTGGAGGTATTAAAGGGACTTTACCTATTTTTGTGACTTTGTTGCTTTTGTGCCGTGCCCTGGTCATCACACATCTTCCAAGAAAAAACAGAGAGTCCACTTTCCTCTTGAAAAAATACCTTTGGGGCAATCATGACCTGGATGACTGAGACTCTCCATACAGACCTGTGATTTTCTTAACAATTGCAGTGATTTGTGGCAAAAAAAAGGTCATAAAAATTGGGCTTGCAACTCACATAACCGTCTTGCTTAGCGATGGCAATTCTGGTCTTTCTTGTAATGCTAAGTTGAGGACTATCTGTAATGAATCCCAATTAATTCTCCAAACAGATGCCATGGCCGTTCCACAGTGCACTGCGGTGGGAATTGGGCTTGTAAAAAAAAGGCCACTTGACACGGTTATGCTTTTCATTCGAGGCAGAGAGAGGACACACTGGCGCACACAGCAGAGCCCTTGAGCTGGCGTTGTGCGCTCCACCAGCACTGCAAAAATCAGACAAGGCCTTTGAGCGAGAGCGGGCCAATTGAGGCAGGGCGAAGCAACACACTCAGCCGCAATGTCACTCATCAGAGCAAAGTGCCTGCCTAGATATAATGGGAATCCAGGAGAGGAGGAGGGCAGGAAGGTGCCAATCTGGGTCAGAGGACTGGAATAGTTATATTAATACCACTTGATAAGGCCACACGTGGAAGACTGCGTCCAGTTTTGTAAAAAAAACGATCTTGAGACTCTAGAAAGAGTGCGGAGAAGAGCAACAAAAAATGATTAGCAAACTGGAGGCCAAAACATTTGAAGAACGGTTGCAGGAATTGGGTATGTCTAGTTTGTTGAAAAGAAGGGCTAGGAGAGACAGGATAGCAGTCTTCCAATATGTCCGGGGCTGCCACAAAGAAGAGGGAGAGTCCAGCTATTCTCCAAAGCACCTGAGGGCAGGACAAGAAGCAACGCATGGAAAGTAATCAAGGAAAGAACCGACATAGAAATAAGGAGAAATTTCTTGACAGAACAATAAATTTAGCGGGATGGCTTTGTCTCCAGAAATTGTGGGCTCTCCAACACTGGAGATTTTTTAAGAGAACTGGACAATCATTTGTCTTGGAAATGGTATAGGCAGTGGTGGGATTCTACCGGTTCGGCCCAATTCAGGCAAATCGGTAGTAAAAAAAAAAGCAGCTACTGGTTCAGCCGAACATTTCTTTTTTGTGTTCTTTTCCTCCCGACGATCAGCTGTTCCAACAATCAGCTGTGACGGGATCCCCTTTGCTGTCTTACTGCTTCGCCCAGGAGGCTTCTTTAAGGCCAAAGAGGCCGAAACACGGAGCGTGTGTGTGTGTGTGTGTGTGTGTGTGTGTGTGTGTGTTGCCCCCCCCCCCCCCCGTTCCATTTATTGCCTTCCTGGACCTCAAAGAAACTTCCTGGGAGCAAAAATGCACCCCTCCAGGAGAAAAAAAAAATAGAAGACACCCCTACCCAGTCACATGACCACACCCACCCAGCCACGCCCACAGAGCCGGTTTCCTGTTTGAGCAGAGGATTGTACAAGAACAGGGGTCTCCAACCTTGGCCACTTTAAGCCTGGGAGACTTCAGCTGGCTGGGGAATTCTGGGAGTTGAAGTCCTCCAGGCTTAAAGTGACCAAGGTTGGAGACCCCTGTACTAGAAGACTTCTAAGGTCCCTTCAAACACTGTTATTCTGTTATTTGACCCAGCAAGATGGGCAGAGGTGATCCCACAAACAACCTGGCCATGGGCCTTGTAAGGCTTTAAAGCATTATGCCTCACGCGCAGGCCACACCCACTCCAGCTCCGTAAAGGGGGGGGGGGAATGTCACAAAACGTCAGGTGACAGCAACGTGACGTGGCAAGTTTGACACCCATGCTTTAAAGCTTTAATTGCACTCAGGAAGCAACCAGGAATCAGTGTCGCTCATACAAAAGGGCAAATTATGGAGTATATTTGCTGCTTTATTCTAGACCAGATGTCATGACTTTTGGGTAGTCTTCAAGGGCAGACCTCCTGTTGAACGTATTGCTGTAGTCCAGCCGGAAGACGGCCAAGCACAGATGACCTGAGCAATCCTCTCTGCAATCTGGATTTCCTGAATGACAAAAACAAACAACAACCCTCTCTCCTCATCTCCCGCTTGTTTCTTTTTTCTTTCCTTTTTTTGCAGCCGAAACTGACCCTTGCGATAACGATCCATGTTTGCACGGAGGCACCTGCCAGTCGAGTGGAAACCTTTCCAGCTGCCACTGCCTGCCAGGATTCACAGGCGAAAACTGTGAAATAGGTGAGGAGATTGGAAGGGAGGGGAGAGAATGGACAGCTTCCGCTGGAAAAGTTTACGGGAATTAATTCCCACACGGATACAGGTGGGTAAAATGAGGACCCGGATTGTTGGGGGCAATAGGTTGTCTCTGTAAACCGCTTAGAGAGAGATGTAAATGCACTGTGAAGTGGTGTACAGGTAGTCTGTCAGCATTCCAGCAAACCCCCATTCCAATCAGTAACTCCGAGACCAGCATAATCTCAAAAGTACTTTTATTAGAATAGCACCTGGCATATCTGTGGAATCTCGAAACTAAAAGTTTCCCGGACTTCCCACAATGTTCCAAACTACAATCCACGCCCTTTTCCCCCATTGTCACATCACATGGACCAATCACGATCAGTCTCAGTGTCACTTTTTTCAGTGCCGTGGTAACTTTGGACGGTCACTAAGTGAACTGTTGTAAGTCGAGGATTACCTGTAAAGGCAGGATATTAAAATAAAATAAAATATATTAAAAAAGTCTATCAGGTTTCCTGGTAAACAGAACCTGGACAATTGGAAGAGGGACTTGTGAATTCCATGCAGCAGATAACAGATAAACAGAATTAGAAGGGATCTTGTAGGTCATCTAGTCCAACCCCCCACGCAAGCAGGAGACCCTACACCATTTCTGACAGATGGGAGTCCAATCTCTTCTTGAAAGTCTCAAGTGATGAAGCTTCCACAACTTCCGAAGGCAACTTCTGTTCCATTGATCGATTGTCTCACTGTCAAAAAATGTCTCCTTATTTTCAGGTTAAATCTCTCCTTGTTCAGTTTCCATCCAGTAGTAGCTGCCATAATGGGATGGAGTCCCCGCCTTCATACGCGCTCTTCTCTCCACAGATATTGATGACTGCTTATCTAACCCTTGTCAAAATGGTGGGACCTGCATTGACGAGATCAACGCCTTTGTCTGCCTGTGCTTGCCCAGCTACGGAGGGAGCTTATGCAACCGAGGTGAGAAGGACATCTTTTTTTTTTACAAAAACCATGCAGAAGAAGAATAAAGCATCCCAGAGCATGTTTAGCTTCTCTAGGTGTGTCTGGTCGAAAACCACAGCCATGTCAGAATGATGTCATGCATGTCGTGACCCAGTGGTGGTATTCAAAATTTTTTACTACTGGTTCTATGGGCTTGGCTTGGTGGGCATGGCGTGGCTTGGTGGGCATGGCAGGGGAAGGATACTGTAAAATCTCCATTCCCTCCCCACCCCACTAACCTGCTTTCCAGCTCCGTTCTCCTGTGCAGGGCAACCAAAGAAGACCCAGCCAATGAGCTGGGACTTGGGAGGTGGAGAATAGATGGGGGCGGGGCCAGTCAGAGGGGGTATTTGCCAGTTCTCCAAACTACTCAAAATTTCCGCTATCGGTTCTCCAGAACTGGTCAGAACTTGCTGAATACGACCTCTGTCATGACCTAATGGTGCAAATCATACAGTTGTTTAATGAGTCGACTGCGGCATGAGATGACATAACAGAAGTGCAGAATTTGTGCTGTTCATGCAAGGACACGCAGGTTGTCACATTCCCCAACCTTGTAGATACTCATGGCCATTGAAATAAAGAGGAGAACCATCCTGTTTGCCTCCGTGGAGATAGTGATAGCAATAGCACTTAGACTTATATACCACTTTATGGTGCTTTACAACCCTCTCTCATAATTGCTCCCAACAATTTGAATCCTCACTTTACCTACCTCGGAAGGATAGAAGGCTGAGTCAAACTTGAGCCTGGTAGGATTTGAACTGCCAAATTGTTGGCAGCTGGCTGAAGAAGTAGTTTGAAGTACTGCACTCTAACCATGCGCCACAGAGGCTCCTAAATGTAATAGTAAAGGAAGTGGTGGCCACCATCTAACTGGATGGCTTTTTTTTTTTAACTTCGCAGTCTAGTCCACAGAGAATAGAATAGAATAGAATAGAATAGAATAGAATAGAATAGAATAGAATAGAATAGAATAGAATAGAATAGAATACTTTATTGGCCGAGTGTGATTGGACACACAGGGAATTTGTCTTGGTGTAAATACTCTTCAGTATATGTAAAAGAAAAGATACATTCGTCAGGAGTCGAGACAAGAGGATCTCTTGGTGGCCCCCTATCCCATCCTTAGTCAAATGGCATCCTATTTTGTTTTTCAAGCTCAGAGAAGGTGGGCAAGGACAGTACCTTGTATTTAGATGTGTCAGTTGTATGTGTATATGTATATATGCGTGTATAAACATACAAAGAGAGAGAGAGAGAGAATCTTCAAATTGCAATCATTTGTTTAGCAATCATTCAAAGTGACAAGAGCACTGAAAAAGTCCTCAAAATTGCAACCGCTGCAGCATCCTTGTTTTGTATGAATAGATTCAGTTGCTTGGCAACCGGCATGGGTTTATGATGCTTGTAGCATCCTGTGGTCGAGTGAACTCCAATTGCCACCTTCCCTGCTGGATTTTGACAAAGAAAGTCAATAGGAGAAGCTGGATTTGCTTAACATCCACTTGATTCACTTAACAACTGCACTTAACAGCCACGGCGGGATAGATCATAAAATCGGGCATTACTCACTATTGCTTAGCAAAACAGGTAGTCCTTAACTTATGACCATAACTGAGTGCAAAATTTATGTTGCTAAGTGAGAAATTTGTTAAGTGAGTTTTGCTCCATTTTACAATTTTTTTTTGCCACGTTTGTTAAGTGAACCACTGCAGTTGTTATATTAGTAACACAGTTGTTAAGTGAATCTGGATTCCCCATTGATATTTGCTTGTCAGAAGGTCGCAACAGATGATCACATGACCCTGGGACACAGCAACCATCATCAATGTGAGTCAGTTGTCAAGCATTTGAAGTTAAATCACACATCCATGGGCATGCTGCCATATTCATACGTGTGAAAAACAGTCATGAGTCATATTGTTCAGTGCCATTATGACTTCACGGTCACTAAGTGAACTGTTGTAAGTCAACTATCTGTACAGATCGTGGTCCCCACTGTGGTTGTAAATTGAGGACTGACTGTAAATCACTTTTTAGTCCATCGATCAATCCTCCCAGAGGAAAAAAGATCGAAAAGTTTCGAAAGCTCCACCTTATTGGAGAGAATAACTTGGTCTTCAACACCAATTAAGACCAAGGAGCTTATACAGAAGGAACAGATCAGACATCCAAACCTTGCTTATCAATGGAGACCGAGTGGAACAAGTGGAACAAGTTTTAAGTTCTGGGTGTTACCCCAAAAGAAGACCTGACCTGAGGTGCTCACATTACAGCCCTGGTCAAAAGGGCCCAGCAGAGATTATACGACCTGAGACTTCTCAGAAAACAACAACTGGATGAAAAACTGCTGGTGACCTTCTACCGCTGCACCACAGAGAGTATCTTAACTTACTGCACCTCTGTATGGTTTGCCAATTGCACAGTGGCAGATAGGACAGCACTCCAGAGGGTTAATGTCATTGCCCAGAGGATCATGGGTTGCCTTCTTCCCTCTTTGGAAGAGCTTTATAGCTCCCGCTGCCTTAAGAAAGCTCAAAACATTCTCAAAGATCCATCTCATCCTGGGAACCCTTTTTTTTTTTTGAACTATTACCATCTGGCAGACGGTACAGGATAATAAAAACAAGGACAAACAGGCTGAAAA
This sequence comes from Pseudonaja textilis, assembly GCF_900518735.1. The sequence goes on along the minus strand of NW_020769318.1, from coordinate 23,561,635 downwards.
ACCCCTTCTATCCCAGGGCAGTAGCACTGTTGAATTCTATTGCAGAGTGCAGTGTTGGTGTGGTGTTGGGATTTTCAATTCAATGTGTGGAGTGTGAAGGATGTGTGTTTGTGTTTATTTTCATGGTCATGATGTGCACTGAAGATGGTGTTTGATTTCATTGTATGAGGTGCAATGACAATAAACTACACTAAGTGACCTCCCTATTAGAGGACAGGAGAGATTCCTATCACAGTTCTCCAGATTCTGTACTCTAACCGTTCATTCTTAGCATTAAAATTCACTCAAGAAGGTCTGGGTGAATCTTGTTTCCTTAACTGCACTCTGCATTTAATAGGTTTGGCAAGACTGCTAAATGGCTGAGTCCACCCCACACTATTATCTTGGTCAGTTAATTAGTCCACCTTCTGTGTTCACTGAATCTTAATCAAATGGGCACATCACACTGCACCCTATTGACTATCAGCCAAACTTTGTTCTTTGCGCAAAGGCAGCCAATACATCTTGAACCAACGTGGTTAAGTCAGCTGTACGAACCCAAACAGACTTCAAACATCGTTTGAAAGGGGAATATTGCATCAATTTCCCCTGACAGAAGCTGCCCATTGAATCCGGAATCCTGTTGTGGTTTGCCAGCAGCAGATGCGGATGGCTGAGGTCTCAGAGAGTGAGGACTCAGATGAGGGGCCTGCCTGTGATGCAGGGATGGGGCCAGGACCATCAGGGAGTGGAGTGCTGCCTTTGGAGATTGTGGAGGCTGGCAGCAGTGATGAAGAGGCCCCCGAGGAGCCTGTGCCCAGCGCGCATGCACGCAGGGCTGCTCAAAGGAAAGAGCAGCTGCTGCAGCACAGGCGACTCGGGAGAAAGGCTGCAAGGTAACGGCCCCTCCCAGAGGAGATAAAAGCCAGCTGAGAAACCGCAGTTCTTTGCAGAAGGCAAAGAAGTTCTACCCTTGAGCCTGGTGGACGTTAGGAATATCTGAGTCGGTGTTGGAGACTCTTTGTGTTTGCCTTATTGCTTTGTAACTTTATCTGGTGTTCTTGGCAGCCTTGCAAAACCTTGGCAAGGCTCTTTCTTATTGGAGCGAATTGGTTTGAAGCAGCCTTTTACCCGTGAAGGAATGGGATTCGTAAAGAAACATGAAAAGGTTGTGCTGTTACTTTTATCTCGTGTTTGCTTCCTTGGAACCAGGTTTGGGTCAGAACAAACCCTCTTTTTATAGAAAGAAAAAAAACACATGGCTTTGGAGTAAGCCATCCTTGGCAACCAAATCCAAGTCTCCTTTAAAATTGCTCCTACTATTATTCTTGTTCTTGTTTTTTGTGTCCGTCCCCCCCAGTTCCTACTATACTCCTTCCTCCACAGAGAAGCAATCGCCTTCTTCCCATTTCAGTAAAGAGCTAAGTTTGTTTGTTGGGAGGGAGGGAAGGGGGAAGAAAAGAGAAAAGGAGTCTTACTTGCAGTGTCATCTGAAGAAAGTCTTTTATTTATTTATTTTATTTGTCAAGCATGTATTAGGTAACAGGTATAATTAGGACCTGATTATTGATTACATGAAATGGGTACAAACAAAAGGGGACATTAGGACAGGGACGGTAGGCACGTTGGTGCACTTATGCACATCCCTTACAGATCTCTTAGGAATGGGGTGAGGTCAACAGTAGACAGTCTAAGGTTAAAGTTTTTGGAGTTTGGGGCAGTAGTGGGATTCAAGAAAATTTTTACAACTGGTCCTGTGGGCGTGGCTTGGTGGACATGGCTTTGCTTGGTGGGCGTGGCTTGGTGGGCGTGGCAGGGGAAGGATACTGCAAAAAAATCTCCATTTCCACCCCCCTTCCCCACCCAACTAACCTGCTTTCCAGCTCTGTTCTCCTGTGCACGGCAACCAAAGAAGAGCCAGCCGATCAGCTGGGACTCGGGAGGCAGAGAATAGATGGGGGCGAGGCCAGTCAAAGGTGGGATTTGCCGGTTTTCCGAACTACTCAAAATTTCTTCTACCGGTTCTTCAGAACTGGTCAGAACCTGCTTGAATACCACCTCTGGTTTGGGGAAGAGACCACTGAGTCAGGTAGTGCATTCCAGGCATTGATAACTATGTTGCTGAAGTCTTTCAGCTTGAGTTGTCTTGGCGTTGTTGGCAGCCATGGTGTCTCTGAGTTCAATTTGTTGCCTGACTATCACAGGTCTATTAAAAAATACTTATACTGAAAAAGTAAAATTAGATAGTAAAAAAAAAAGAAAAGATCCAAACAATCTTATCAGTGCTGGTTCATTGATAAGACCACAGAAGGAAAACATTCCTGCTGTTTTGTTTATTTATTTAGTTTGTTTGTTTGTCAAGCATGTATGAGAAAACAAGCATAAGTATGAACATAACATATAAACATATAAGTATAAACAGGTATAAGTATATGCATAATAAATGAGTATGAATAAATGGGAACAGTAGGACAGGGACAGATTCAGAGGTGGTATTCAGCAGGTTCTGACAGTTCTGGAGAACCGGTAGTAGAAATTTTGAGTAGTTCGGACAACCGGCAAATATCACCTCTGACTGGCCCCGCCAACCCCATCTCTTCTCTGCCTCCCGAGTTCCAGCTGATCGGCTGGGTCTTCTTTTGTTGCCCTGCACAAGAGAAAGGAGCTGGAAAGCAGGTTCGTGGGGTGGGGAGGGACTGGAGATTTTACAGCATCCTTCCTCTGCCATGCCCACCAAGCCACGCCCACAGAACCGGTAGTAAAAATATTTGAATCCCACTACTGGACAATAGGCACGCTGGTGCGCTTATGCACGCCCCCTTACAGACTTCTTGGAGTGAGGTCCATGCTAGACAGTTTAAAGTTAAAGTTTTGGGGGTTTGTGTGAAGATGTAACCACAGAGTCAGGTAGTGAGTTCCAGGCACTGACCACTCTGTTGCTCAAGTCGTATTGTCTGCACTCGACTTTGGAGCGGTTTACTTTGAGTTTGTATCGGTTGTTTGTCCGTGTATTATTGAGGTTGAAGCTGAAGAAGTCGTTGACAGGTAGGACGTTGTAGCGGACAATTTTGTGTACTAAGCTTAGATCAGACCGTAGGCAGCGTAGTTCTAGGTTGTCCAGGTCCAAAATTTCAAGCCTGGTAGCATAAGTATTTATTTATTTACTCCTCCATATTAATCTCTAAAAACGGCATATAAAAATTAAAATAAAAATAAAAAAAGCAAGGGTGATTAAACCCTGTTAAAAATTAGTTTAAAAGGCCTAAAAGAATAATTAAAATATTGAAACATTAAAACTACATAGATTAAAAATTTAAAAACTAAATTGAACCAAACTCTTATTCTACATGCTAAGCGTTGATAACAAATGCATCATGGTTTGCAGAATCCAAAACGACTAAAATTTGGCAGTGTGTGGTCACTCTGAGAGTCTGGAATGGCATGCATTTTTACCAACGTGAGCTTCCTCGTTCTACCACAGGGATTTTGAGAGAGAACACAACTGTGCCTGGCACACACGTACACTCCTTCCAGACTCAGAGAGAAGGTGAGAGTGAAGGATGGCAGCCTCCATTTCTTTTCTGCTCTGCTTGCCAGCTGAAAAATTCCCTTTGTGTGGGAAATTACCAGCTCAGCAGCCAGAGAGAAAGAAGGCCATTAATCCAATGTGGCCCTTGACAGCCTATTTCCTTCCCTCCGAAGTGGCCTTTAGAGGCTGCTAATAACACAATAGCAAAGTTTCATCTATCCACCTGAATGAAATACAAGGCAAGGATTACAGGCAGGTCACTGTTCTCTTGAGGACCCTACCCAGGGGTGGGATTCTACCAGTTCGCACTTACTCGCTAGAACCGGTTGTTAACATTCTAAGCAGTTTGGAGAACCGGTTGTTAGAAGAAATTCCTGGCCTAATCCTGTAAGGAAGGCAGGAAGGAAACATTCTGGTGTTGCTTACAGAAACTGCCTCCCCATTAACCCTGAAATGGATACATATAAGAAAAATAAAAAGAAATAATAGGACAGGGATGGTAGGCACGTTGATGCGCTTATGCACGCCCCCTACAAGCCTCTTAGGAAAGGGGTGAGGTCAATAGTAGACAGTCTAAGGTTAAAGTTTTTGGGGTTTGGGGAAGAAACAGAGTCAGGTAGAGTATTCCAGACATTGACCACTCTGTTGCTGAAGTCGTATTTCCTGTAATTAAGTTTGGTGCGGTTTACCTTGAGTTTGTACCTATTGTTTGCTCTTGTATTGTTGTGGTTGAAGCTGAAGTATTCATTGACAGGTAGGACATTGCAATGTATGATTTTACGTACTATTCTTAGATATAGCCCTCATTTACCAAAAGCGTCAAACCCTATTCTCTATATGGACTCCTCTGTCAGCACAAATTGGAGGAAAGTATTCCTCAGGTTGGATACTGTCAAGAACAGCAGGCGTCCTAAGTCCTGTCTGACGATTTCCAACTCGTAAAACATTCCTATGCCTGTTTTTGAGTTGCCATAAACGGGGGGGGGGGGGGGATCTAAAAGAGCAGTACGGCAGTTTAAAACCAGAAGTACATTTCACACTTATCTTACAAAGATTGTAGCTAGGCTACCGGATCTTCTGCCCGAGAAAATCCTTCATTGGAGAACGTGATTGATGACACCCAGCCCGTGAATGTGCTTCATTGGAGAATCTGATTTATGATATGCCCGGGGGGGGGAGGGGGGAAACAGGGTCATAGGTGACTGTAAATTACTTATGCCAGAGTTGGCTTCATTTAGGTTAATGCCGACATGTTCTTCCTAATAAATCTTTTGAATTCTTTTGAAACTTGGCTCGAGGCTCATGATTTCATTAGGGTAATTGCCAGAACCCTGACAACGATATCGATGGAGAAGTCTACTGTTACATGGCTGGCTTGGAAGACCATGTAGATTGGGAAATGATGACCAGAGACAGGCAATCCCACAAATCCAACCCCATATAGAGATGGAGGGACTAGAGTGAAGGGGAGAGGAACCGTCCATTGTCTCCTTCCTAGGGCTGAGAAAGAGGGACTGGCCCAATCCCCTTCCCAAGGCAGGACTAGAAATCAGAATCACCTAGTTTCTAGCTTAGTATCTTAACTACTTCACCAAACTGGCTCTTTTTCTAAGATCTTTTTGTAGTCCATGAGTCATGAACACAACTGGCAACAAAATTTTCATTGCTAAGCAAGGGGATTAGTTAAGTGAGTTGTTGTTGATTGTATGACTTTTTATGCCAGTTGTTAAGCGAACCACTTCAGTTATTAAGTGAATCCTGCGGTCATTAAATAAATTCAGCTGTCCCCATTGACTTTGCTTGTCGGAAGCCGATGAGAAAGGTCGCAAGTAGTGATCACATCGCCCTAGGATAGGGCGATCATCATAGATATAGGCGTATAACCAAGTGCCCAAAATTTGATCACATGACCTTAGCAATATTGCAACGGACGTCAGTGCAAAAACCGGTCATAACAAGACACTTCTTTCAGTGCTGTTGTAATTTCGAACGATCACTAAACGGATGGTTATAAGTTAAGGACTACCTGTAACCTCTCTAGCACTCACGCAGGGTGAGAGTCATTAGTTCTTTTCATCCTACTCCGGTTTCACTTACCATAAAATGCCGTAAGTGAACAGGCTGCTTCCTGGCGCGATAATATCTTCCAACAGCTCTTCCGTTTGTCAGCTGCAAATTGGCACGCTCATTAAAAAGAAGATAAAGCTGACCTTTTCGTTGTGCCCCATTAGATGCTTTTTCCTCCCTCCAGACACAGAAGGCTGCGATCACACATGGCGTAAGTTCCAGGGTCACTGCTATCGCTACTTTGCCCATCGGCGCGCATGGGAAGACGCGGAGAGGGATTGCCGACGTCGGTCAGGACACCTCACCAGCATTCATTCCTGGGAAGAACATAACTTCATTAGCAGTAAGTAGGAACCAAGGGTGGGCTTCAAAAACGTTAGCAAAGGGCTCTCTGCCTGGTTGCTGGGTGGGCGTGGCCATAGTGGGTGTGGCCTAGTCGGCCTCCTGCACCACAGTGGGTGGCGGGGGGCGTTTTTGCCCTCCCCGGACTCCGGAGGCTTCCCTCAAGGCTCTGGGTGGGCAAAAACAGTCTCTTCGGGCTCCAGAGGCTTTCTGGAAGCCAGAAACAGGCCCGTTTCCGGCCTTCCCAAACTTCCAAAAGGCCTGTTTTTTGCCCTCCCCGAGGCTCCATGCGCACCCTGCACTTACTTGCACCCAAAATGGGCCATGTGGGGACTCCTGGGAAGGGGTGGGGTGGATAGGGTGGAGCCAGCCAGGAGTGGGATTTGGGGGTTCGCCGAACTGCACAACTAGGGGCCCTTCCAAACCCCTGTGAACCCCCAGCAGCCCACGCCTGGTTGGAGATCTGGGAGAAGAAGGGAAGAAAGGAGCCACAGCATGAGAGGACGCCCTCTCTGAGCAAGTTTACTAGTTTACGGCTAGCTGCAGTTTCATGTGAATTGAACACTGGGTAGCAATGCGTGGATTGATAATCCCATTTCGCCAGGGGTGGGATTCAATTTTTTTAACAACCGTTTCTGTGGGCGTGGCTCAGTTGGTGGGCGTGGCCAACTCAATATCAATCACATCAAGACAAGCATCTCCTCACCTGGCCTCTCATGACTGTGGGGATGCTGCAACAGTCATAAGTGTGAAAAACGGTCATAAGTCACTTTTCTTAGTGCCATTGTAACTTTGAATGATCACTCCACACAAGCAAAGTACTAACAAAGGAGGAAAAAAAATTCCAGAGAAGTTCCTGAGACAGGAAGTCTAGTCCTGCCAAGAATGTAATAAGGGTTAACGGAGAGGCAGTTTCTGTAAGCAACACCAGAATGTTTCCTTCCTGCCTTCCTTACAGGATTAGGCCAGTAATTTCTTCTAACAACTGGTTCTCCGAATTGCTTAGAAGGTTAACAAACGGTTCTAGCGAATAGGGGCGAACCGGTAGAATCCCACCCCTGCATTTCGTCAACAAACAGAAAGAAAGGACCCTCGTTTTAGAGGAATAGAAAAAAATGCACCCCCCAAAAATAATTTGTCTTACTCTTCCTTTGGAAGTGGTCTCTCCGCCTTGTGTCCCAGGGTCTTTCCCACATGCTGCAACCACACCTTAGAGGGGAGGGAGGGAAGTTTTTTGTAGAGCAGTACTGAGTAGTGAGGGATATGGTGGCTCAGTGGCTAAGACGCTGAGCTTGTCGATCAAAAAGGTTGGCATTTCGGCGGTTCGAATCCTTAGCACCACCTAACAGAGTGAGCTCCCGTTACTTGTCCCAGCTTCTGCCAACCTAGCAGTTCGAAAGCATGTTAAAAATGCAAGTAGAAAAATAGGGACCACTTTGGTGGGAAGGCAACAGCGTTCTGTGCACCTTTGGCATTTAGTCATGCTGGCCACATGACCACGGAGACGTCTTCGGACAGCGCTGGCTCTTCGGCTTTGTAACGGAGATGAGCAGCACCCCCTAGAGCCGGAAACAACTAGCACGTATGTGTGAGGGGAACCTTTACCTTTACTTTACTGAGTAGTGATGCCAATCACCTCCAGATGGCAGCAAAGAGTCAGGAGGTTCTGTATCTATTTGCTGCCATCTACTACTTGTTTTGTTTTAGCAATCCTGATATGCAGTCCTTGCAATTGTGCAGGTTGTACACACAAGGACACACACACACAGACACACAAACACATACGCACCATCTCACAAGGCCATTTCCTTTCAAAATCCCATCCAATCCACCAAACCCCATTTGGAATATTGGAGCGGCCTATAGACAGCTGCTGATCAGTGAAGGAAATCAATAATCCAGGAAGAACTCAAGCTTCTGAGACATGCATTTTTCTTACTCCCAAGTTCTTCTCCCCCTCAGGTTTTGGCCACGAGAACACTTGGATCGGCCTCAACGATCGCATCGTGGAACAGGATTTCCAGTGGACGGACAATACCGGATTGGTGAGTCTATGGAAGAGGAGATTCGGTCTGGGTCATTGCACTTTTTTTGAGTGCCAAAAGTCTCTGGGTTGTGTCTTGGCAATTCAAGCAGCCAAGACTGGAGCTCCCAAATAGGAGATGACCAGGCTGAGTCCGATCAAACACATCATGAGTTTGGAATCTATATACTCCTGTAAGAAACCTAAATCCAGACCCCCCTTGAAGTCAGTTGACTTTGTCAGGGATGACTTGATAGCAGTCTTCCAAAATCTAAAGGGGCTGCCACAAAGAAGAGAGGTTCAACATATTCTCCAAAGCAATGGTCGCCAACAGCTGGGCTGAGGACCACTGGTAGTCCGCGAGAAAATTTTGATGGTCCGCAGAGAAATGTCACCCCCAAAGCAATTAATCCAGGCTGCGCGGAAACACAAGGCTGCGCCGCCCACATGGCCTGTGGGAACACAAGGCTTGCGTTGCTTGCATTGTGAACAACATGAGGTAGTGAGGGGAGGGGGGGAAAGGGCAGAGGAGGGGAACTTGCCCCACTCGCCCCATGCACCTGGGCCTGGCCACTGGGCTGCTTCTTTCCACTTCTTTCTTCTTCTGCTTTTGGCTGCACGCAAGGAAAGCAGCAAAAGTCTTTCTTTCTCTTCCCCAAACTCCACCAGAAATGAGTCTTTGGGACCCTGCAAGGCATCCTGCTCCAAGAGGCTGCACTGGCAAAGACTCATTTCTGGCAGAGTTTGGGGGAGAGAAAGAAAGACTTCTGCTGCTTCTGCTGTTTTCCTTGCATGAAGCCAAAAGTCTCTCTCTCCCTTTCCCTCTCCCTCTCTCCCTGAGAAGGGAGCTGAAAAGCAGGTTAGGAATGTGGCTTCATTGGAGGGGTGTGGGGGGTATGAAGGACTTCTGTCTCTGTGTGTGTGTGTGTGTGTGTGTGTGAGAGAGAGAGAGAGAGAGAGAGAGAGAGAGAGAGAGAGACTCTCTCCCTGAGAACAGAGCTGAAAAGCAGGTTAGCAATGTGGCTGCCTTGGAGGGGGGTGGGTAAGAGGGACCTGTGTGTGTGTGTGTGTGTATGTGAGAGAGAGAGAGAGAGAGAGAGAGAGAGAGAGAGATCCAATCTAACCTTGGAGGGCTGGCGGGGAGGTTCTCTCTCTCTCCCTCCCTCCCTCTTTCTCTCTCTCTTTAATAATAATAAAAACAATTAAAAGAAACTTTTATTAAAAAAAGAAGATACTTGTTTGCCACGTGCCTGAAATGACATAGGATAACCTGCTTCAGCAGGGGGTTGGACTAGAAGACCTCCAAGGTCCCTTCCAACTTGGTTATTCTGCAACGACTCTTATCTGCTCAGATTCTTGTGCATGGGTGGAATACACTCCTAGTATTTTTCAATCTTATCCCAAAGAATTCCTTTGAACCCTATTTCAAAAGCGTGTGTGTGTGTGTGTGTGTGTGCATGGCCGGGGGGGGTGGTATTATTTTTATTCTTTGCATATTTGCATATTTTTATTGATTGTAAGCTGCCTAGGGTCACTGAAAGTGAGTGGGCGGCCATATAAATTTTATAAATCAATACATCAATATAATGTGGGTGCCTGGCATCTGTTGCAACATGCAACAGATCACACCAAGCTAGACTCCCTCCCTTTCAGACAACTGTTCCTAGATTTGAGCTTTAAAAAGGGCCATGAAAAAGCTCTACCTGAATCAATAGCAAGCTGTAATCAATGGACAGAATACTGGAATGCATGGCAAAAATTGATTTTCCACTCTCAACCACTCTGCAACAATCAAAGATATTACAATAAAATCATTACAAATAAAAGATGGGAACCACAACTGCCTGTTTTTATGTGAGTTGGATATTTTACGTGCAACACACATTAAAAAACCTGGCAAAGCTTCGATCCTACTCTTTGTGTTGCTACCTTAACTTTTTTGCTAAAACCCCTTAGAAACCACTTATGTGGTGGAAATGAAACAAGACATTTTCTCACTAGAATAGTGGTGTCCGGGGAGGTACACAACCCAAGCAGCAAATTATAAAAGCAGCACTGTGCTGATGCAATGCAAGCACCATTCCTTTTGTGGCGTGCATGAACTAGAAATCAGGGACGTCCAAACTTGGCCACTTTAAGACTTGTGGACTTCAACTCCCATGCTGGCTAGGGAATTCTGGGAGTTGAAGTCCAAAGTTTTAAAGTGGCCAAGATTAGACAATTGGCTGGGGAATTCTGGGAGTTGAAATCCACAAGTCTTAAAATGGTCAAGATTGGACATCCCTGATCCAGAACAAAAAAAAATTAAAAGGAAGAGGCAACGAAGGTGCAATCTTGGGAACTATTTTTTTTTAATTTCCGTGTCATTCTTTGTTGTTTGCTAGCAATACGAGAATTGGCGTGAAAACCAGCCAGATAATTTCTTTGCCGGTGGCGAGGATTGTGTGGTGTTGGTGTCCCACGAGACTGGCAAATGGAACGATGTGCCGTGTAACTACAAACTTCCATACGTCTGCAAAAAAGATACAGGTAAATACCGCAAGTCTGCAAAAAAAGGCATCCATTGTGGGTTTTTCTTTTAATTCTTTCCTTAGGACAAACTTGAAGAAACCCCATTGGCTGTTGCTCACAGGATCATGTATTTTTTGGCAGCCCATCATTTCTTGTTCCCCTCTTTAAACAGGTAGTCCTCAATTTATGACCGGTCACTTAAAGACCGTTCTGACAGACCACCCAAGAGGTTCTTGTGAACGGTCCTGTTAGCTGCGTTCCCCCTCCCTGGGGTCACATGACCACATTTTGGGTATACAGTGACCAACCCGCATTTACTGTTCCCAGTGTCCCAAGCTTACATGACTGTAATTTACAATGGTTTTGCCCCGAAACAGCATTTACTTCTACAAAAGCAAAAATAGCCCATGGTGAACAACGGGTTCACTTTATGATTGTAGTCTTTGTTTAACAACTGTCACTACAGAGGTCATAAAAACAGGTCCTGTCATGTGGTGACCTACTTTACTATTGTCACAGCTTACAATCTTAGTTGGGAAGCTCCATTATGGTTGTACGTTGAGGGCTACCTGTATTAAAACGACTCAAGGTGGAGCAATCTTCAGTTTCTTTTTCACAACTTCCTGTTTTCCTGGGCTGTTTCATATATTATCACCTATTCTCTTCAGTTTCACCTCCATGTTCTCTGACCCTATCCTACATTGCAATCAGCTATTGGGTGAAAAAGAAGCCCAGATCCAAATAGAGAAAGTTTTAAAGTTATGACCATAATAGAGCTTGCCCATTGTGCTCATAACTCACAATGGTCGTAAACAGTGGTGGGATTCAAAATTTTTTACTACCGGTTTGTGGGCATGGCATGGCTTGGTGGGCGTGGCTTGATGGGCGGGGCAGGGGAAGGATACTGCAAAATCCCCATTCCCTCCCCACCCCACTAACCTGCTTTCCAGCTCTGTTCTCCTGTGCAGGGCAACCAAAGAAGACCCAGCCTATCAGCTGGGACTCAGAAGGCAGAGAATAAATGGGGGCGGGGCCAGTTAGAGGTGGCATTTGCTGGTTCTCTGAACTACTCAAAATATCCACTACCGGTTCTCCAGAACTGGTCAGAACCTCCTGAATACCACCTCTGGTCGTAAATCAGGTCTCCCCTGTGACCAACATGATTAAACATGATTTCTTTACAGCAATGATTAAACAAATCCACGGTTATTAAGTGAATGCTACAGCCGTTAAGCGAACCAATGGTTTACTATGGAGGTGCATGCGGCTTTGCAAAAAAACCTGGAAGCCAATGCTGGTTTTCAGTGAAACCATCCTAAAGCACTGTTACATGATGGCAGGATGCTGCAAATGTCCATAAATGCAGGCCAGTTGCTTACTATCCGAAGTGACCACATGATTGGGGTGTGTGTTTGAAACTGTCAGAACTTTGAATCCAAATTGTTAAGTATCCCCCAAGGAGGTCCATTGTAACTTCAAACTCACAGGTTGTAAGTCAAAAGGCCGAATTCGACTGGTTGTAAATCGAGGACTATCCATATTAGAAGCAAATGCTGTCAGTCTCTGAGCTTGCCTACCTTGCCTTCTAATTTCTATTCAACCTGTCCTTGTGGAAAGGTGTGTGTGTGTTGAAGAAGCCACTGTTTCAGCCTGGTGAAAAGAGTATCTACAACAGGGGTAGACAAAATATGGCCCCTTTACAACCCGTGGACTTCAACTCCCAGAATTCCTGAGCCAGCATGGCTGGTTCAGGAATTCTAGGAGTTGGAGACCACAGGTCTTAAAAGGGGCCATTGTTACTTTACCAGTGCTCAAAAAAGAAGGAAATATAAAACAATACTCAGGGGTGGGTTGCTGGAGGTTTGCAGGGGTTCAGGAGAGCCCCCAGCTAAGATTCTGTGTAGTTCAGAGAACCCCCAAATCCCACCCCTGGCTGGCCCCGCCCACCCCTCCCCTCCCCGGAGTCCCAACGCGGCCATTTTGGAAGTGAGATAAGTGCGCTGAGGCTTCGGGACGCTTGGGGAGGACGAAAAACAGACCTCCTGGAAGTTTGGGAAGGCTGGAAAATGGGCCTGTTTCCAGCTTCCAGGGAGCCTCCGGAGCCTGGGGAGGCTGTTTTCGCTCTCCTGGAGGCTCAAGGAAAGCCTCTGGAGCCTGGGAAAGGCAAAACACACACACACCTGTGGTGCAGGAGATCGACTAGGCCATGCCCACCATGGCCACGCCCACCCAGCAATTGGGCAGGGAGCCCTTTGCTAAAATTTTTGAAGCCCACTCCTGACAATACCCCAAGGATTAGTTGAAATGAGATTATTTTTTTTATACCACGCTTAATTCCTATGTAACAGCTTCTTTAAAAAGAAAAGGGAAAAAAAAAAGGTTAACTAAAGCTGTGGCTTTCCCCACATCAGATTTTTTGTTTTTGTTTTTTTTTCAAAAAAAACCCTGGGTGTCCTTACTCAGGGGTCCTAATTTCTCTGTTTTTTAGCTGGTGGAGGCAGAAACGAAATGAGCCTCTTTGGGGGGCTGTTTTCTCCCACTTATGTTAATTTGCCTTTGAAATTCTCCCATTAAAACTATTAAGACCCTCCAAGTTGCTTGTTGGAAAAGTCACATTAACCTCCAGCTGTTTGTGACAGGCTTGAGAAATGGGTCTTCCGTTTTCCAGGGCTAATGATATATTAGCTCTGAGAAAAGTTGTTAATTTAAACATAGAAACCCCACATCCCCCATGTACCCCAAGTACTGGAATACAACTTCACCCCCAAATGGGCCCCTTTGGCATCGGTTGGGTTTATAAAAGGTCCTAGAACATCTGAAGACATAAATAAATCGCTTAAGCAGAAAGAAAACCCCTTGGGTGGGTCTTCAGAATTCAGGCTGTTGCTTCCTTTAAAGCCAGATTTGTAACGGATGTGGTTCAGGGGTGGCCTTCAAAAATGTTAGCAACGGGGGTTCTCTGCCCGGTTGCTGGTGGGCGTGGCCATGGGGGGTGTCGCCTAGTTGGCCTCCTGCACCACAGCGGTGGGGCATTCTTGCCCTCCCCGGGCTCCGGAGGCTTTCCTCGAGCCTCCGGGAGGGCAAAAACGGCCTCCCCAGGCTCCAGAGGCTCTCTGGAAGCCAGAAACGGGCCCATTTCCAGCCTTTTTGAACTTCCGGGAAGCCCGTTTTTTGCCCTCCGTGAGCCTCCGCGCACACCCTGCACTTACCCGCAGGGGTGGGATTTAAATTTTATAACAACTGGTTCGGTGGGCGTGGCTAGGTGGGCGTGGCCCTGTGACTGGGTGGGCGTGGCCTTTTTTGCAGCAACCCCCTCCACCCTATTTTTTGGGCCTTCTGGGCCTCAGGGAAGCCTCCAGCACCCCTCTGTGCTCCATTTTGGGGGCTTCTGGGCACGCAGCAGCCCCCTGCGCTCCGTTTTGGGGGCTCCTGGGCCTCAGGGGAGCCTCCAGGGGGGCATTTTTGCTCCCAGGAAGCTTCCCTGGGGCCCAGGAAGGCAAAAAATAGTGGGGGGCAGGGAAGGGCACCCAGGAGTGGGATTTGGGGGTTCTCCAGACTGTGCAGAGTCTTAGCTAGGGGATCTCCCAAACCTCTGCAAACCCCCAGCAGCCTAGCCCTGATGTGGTTCCCTCTCCTACATCTCTTACAATGCATTAAAACACAGATTGTAAACCTTCTGAGGCAGAGATTCATCTTGTTCCCTCATTGTATTTTATAACGCAGAGCAATTTCAAATTTCAATCAGCATCACTGAACGCAGAACTAGAGAACAGAGTCAGGAGGAAAATAGTGAAGGCAACCTCAAATCCAGTGTCTCTGGTGACTTACAGGGACACTTTAATGTCATTTTTTTTTTTTTTTGGCAATAGTATGAACACGTGGGGTCCTTGGTGCTCTCTGAGCTTGGCTGTTTTCCTTCATTACCCAACTAGGTATCAACATCAGTGTTAGCAGGTCGTCCTCATTTAACAGCTGGTGGCTTAATGACCGCTCAAAATCGACAGACTCAACAAATGTTACAGGGGGTCCTTGACTTACAACCTCAGTTGAACCCAAAATTTTTGTTGCTAAGAGAGACATTTGTTCAGTGAATTTTTCCTCAATTTAAGACCTTTCTTGCCACAGTTGTTAAGTGAATCGCTCCAGTTGTTAAGTTAGTAACACGGTTGTTAAGTGAATCTGGCTTCCCCATTGACTTTTACTTGTCAGAAGGTTGCAAAAGCTGATCATATGACTCCGGGACACTGCAACCGCCATAACTATGAGTTATGGGGATGCTGCAACAGTCGTTAAGTGTGAAAAACGGTCATAAGTTACTTTTTACATTACTGTTGTAACTTTGAACAGTCACTAGATGAGTTGTGGTAAGTTGAGGACTTCTTGAACTTACGTCTCATCCTCAAAGTTACAACTGCCAAATCCCTCCCCCATGGTCATGTGATCACATTTCAGGTGCTTGGTCACCAGCTTGTATTTACGATAGGTTGCAGCATCTTGAAGTCCTGTGACCATATTTTCCAATCTCTTTTTGCTGTTTCCTGGCAGGAGATGCCAAAAACCGCTCATTGGATATGCTGGATTCCTTTAACAACCATGTGATTCACTTAATGACTGCAGTGACTCACTGTAAAAGCAGTCACGAGGTGATCGACTTAACGACCACAATGACTTATTCCCAGGTTGCTTCTCTCCTTAATTAGTTTCCATTCATTGCTTCTTGTTTTGCTATCAACTTACAACCAAATTCCAGGCTCTATTGTGCTCATAAACCGAGGACTGTGTGTTAGGGGATCTGTGACAACTCGCCACAGCCAACTTTCTGCAGCCAAGTCTCACTGGGACAAGAGTTATACTAATATCAAATAAATAGTGGAATAGAATAATTAAAGAAAGGATGCCAAAGGAGGGACAAAATGAAATGTGGATGACAAAAATTAAAATAATCTCTTAATTATTTTAAATAATTAAATTGAATTGTTGCATTGTCCTGTGGCGAGTTGGCTGTGATGAATTGGCTGTGGCTAATTGGCCATGATGAGTTGGCTATGGGGTGTTGGTCATGGTGAATTGTCCAATTCTGACTTGTAGGGCCCTCCACGCAATGATAACAGATAAACAGATAATCAGAGTTGGAACGGACCTTGTAGGTCATCTAGTTCAACCCCCTGCCCAGGCGGGAGACCCTACATCATTTTTGACAGGTGGGAGTCCAGTCTCTTCTTGAAAGTCTCAAGTGATGGCACTCCCACAACTTCCGAGGACAACTTCTGTTCCATTGGTTGATTTTTCTCACTGTCAGAAAGTTTCTCCTTATTTCCAGGTTGAATCTCTCCTTGTTCAGTTTCCATCCATTATTCCTTGTCTGGCCTACAGGTGCTTTAGGAAATAGCTGGACCCCTTCCTCTCTGTGGCAGCTCCTCAAATATTGGAAGACTGCTATCATGTCTCCCCTGGTCCTTCTCTTCACTAGACTAGCCAAGCTCAGTTCTTGAGTTCAGAGGCTTCTTCGGGGGACGGGGGGGACACAGGGTGCTCCTATCAAAGGAGAGGGTCATGCATCAGTTCGAAAATCCCAAAGATGCCTTTTTTTGAAGAGCTTCTTCAGCTCTGACTGGATGTTGGAATCAGAGCAGTGGTGGGATTCCATTTTTTTTTACTACCAGTTCTGTGGGCATGGCTTGGTGGGCATGGCAGGGGAAGATTACTATAAAATCTCCAGTCAGAGGTGGGATTTGCCGGTTCTCCAAACTACTCAAAATTTCTGCTACCGGTTCTCCAGAACTGGTCAGAACCTGCTGAATACCAACTCTGAGTCAGAGCTGAAGAAGCTTCTTGGATGAGAAGCGAAACGTCTTCAAAGAAAAACCAGAAAGTCCAGCTACCTCATGAAAAAAAAATCGCCTTTGGGACAACCATGACCTGGATGACTGAGAATCTCCCTAGACCAGGGTTAGGGAAACTTGGCTCTTTTATCACTTATGGACTTCAACTCCCAGAATTCTTGAGGGAGCCATAAAAGTTTCCCCATCCCTGGCCTACTGGTTTTTCAGTTGTGGGGGAAATCAATATTTGACTTGAATGGGACTGTTTAATATATTATATATTCTTTATATGCCCTACATTTGTTTATTAAACAGTCCCATTCAAGTTAAAAATTGATTTCCCCCACAACTGAAAAACCAGTAGGCCAGGGATGGAGACTCTTTTATGGCTCACTCAGGAATTCTGGGAGTTGAAGTCCATAAGTGATAAAAGAGCCAAGTTTCCCTACTCCTGCCCTAGACAATCAGTTCGAAAAGATTTCCAAAAGACACGATGAGTATAAAATCTGACAATGTTTGTTCGTTACTGTAGAACTTTTTCTTTCTGCCCATTTCCAGAAGACAATCTCCACAAAGTCAGTGGAGTCGTGAACAATCAGACCTTGCGAGTCACTAAAAAAGAATTATTATTACAGCTGCGGGCTTCAGGAAACGGATAACGTTACCGGAGCGAGCAAAGGTCTATCAGGGAGGTAACAAGCGAGCGAGTTGCGTGACTATGAGCTTATTGAAGTTATAAGCGGCAATAGTGCATCTGGGGCACCAAAGCACTCGCCCAAGGGTTAAATAGAGCTTGGTAGAATTGTTGCCTTATGACACCAATGGATGCTGAGGTAATTTAAAATGCGATTCCTAGTAAATAGGGTGAAAATGTCCCAGGAAAATAATAAATTGTCCTGAGCTGGAAACCATAAGCCTAAAAAATGAAAAATTGAAAGGGAAAAAAACAACACAGTAATAAGAAGGCCGCCTTTTTGAAATCAGTCCTCCGGCTGTTGACAAAGGGAGGTTTTCTATGCCTTTCCGTCTACAATTTGTATGGTCTTTGTAGTGCTGTGTGGGCCGCCCCCTCTGGTGGAAAACGCCTCCCCCATCGGAAAGAAGAAGGAGAGGTACAGCGTGCACTCGACCGTCCGATACCAGTGCGCAGAAGGCTTCCTCCAAAGACATTTGCCCACCATCAAATGTCACGTCAACGGCCTGTGGGAGAACCCCAAAGTCCTCTGCACAAAACGTGAGTTCCTGCCGCCCCTTTCACAGATGAGGGTGGAAACGGGTGGCTGGCTCAGAGGCTAAGAAATCTCAATCTTCCCCTTTCCCGCTTGCCCACTTTGGCTGGGCAGAAGGAAACCTGGGAAAGGGCTCGTGCAGAGGTGGGATTCTTGTGGTTCAGCCCGCTTCTGGCGAATCCCTTGCCCCCAAGATGAGCTGGCAGGGAACCGGTTCGCTATGTCGAGCCCACCCGCCCCCGCTTCACTCCCTTTGGTGAGAGCACAGCTGATTCGCAGGGCAGAGTAGTTTGCCGCGCCTCAGCTGTTTTAGTCACAGGGACTGCAGAAGGAGGTCAGTATATAAAAGCTTTTTGAAATGTGGAGCATGCGCACAGAGTGCGCAATCACCGAACCTGGTCATTAGACCGTTGGAATCCCATCCCTGGGCTCAAGGTACTTTTAGCATCGCGCTAAGTACCAGCTACTCCCAGGGTCAGACTGAGAGAGCTCTTTTGCTCCTTGGGGTGAAAAAATAATTGGGTAGGTGAGATTCGGGACGGGACAGGACGGGGGAATGGGAAAAGGGCACCAGAGTATGTGGATACAGGGAGAAAAGTTCTGGAAAAATAAATCCTTCAAATAAACCAGCTTAATTTTTGTTTTTTTTAAAAATGAACATGTTGATGTACCTTCCTTCCTCAATTCCTTCAACTGTTTTTTTATCCTTCCTTCCTCCCTTCTTCTTCTTTTTGATCCTCCCTTTCCTCCTTCCCTCCCTCTTTCTTTGTTATCCTTCCTCTCTCCCTGCCTCTTTCATGTTTTTTCTCTCTCTCCCTCCCTCCCTTTCTTGTTTTCCTTCCTTCTTTCCTCCCTCCCTCCCTCCCCCCTTCCCTGTCCTTCTCTCTACTTCCTGCTGCAATAGTCATGGGATTTCCTAGTGGTCTCCCATTCTCAAGGTGTGACCAAGTCTGACTTGCCTTCAAGATCAGCCAAAGGCAGCTGCGGGCTCACACCTAGGTCAGAAAGAAAAATATTGGGGGTGGGGGAGAGTGGCACTGGGACACATATAGGAGGATAAACGAATATATGATATGGATCAGTGAGTTTCTTATTTATTTGATTTATATTCCACTTTTGCTTGTACAACTGCAATTGGCGCTCATAAGGCTTCTGCCTCCTCTTCCCACTACAGCAGTCCTGTGGGGCGGGACAGGCTAGAAGAGAGGGACCAGCCCAAAGTCACCCAGCCGACTTTCCTACCAATGGAGAGAATAGAACTCGGAATCTCCTGGCTTCTGGTCTGGCAGTTTTGCCCTTCTGTCAAACTGGCTCTTGATGTGTAATGTTTGTGCAGGCCGTGCCTTTTAGAAAAGTTGGGTATAGGCAGTCCTCGTTTAGCAACTCCAATGGGCAACAACAGCTCAGCCATTAAATGAAAAGGTTGCTCTGTGAAACCGCAGTGATGTTTATGATCGTAGTTCAGCTTCCCGTGGCTTTGCAGACCTGCCAAGGCCATAAAGGCAAGGGGCTGGTTGCAAAGTTATTTATTTCATCACCACCGTAATTGCCAATGGTTACTAAATGAGGCAATGGTTAAACGAGGACTACCTTCATGTAGAACTGTGGGTGGTAGCTACTCCTTGTTGCATTGACCACCTAGTCTGGGCTGAGTGACTAATGCCTCCGTTTCTCCTGGCTGTTGATTCCTTGCAGCCCGACGGTCCCACAGAACTCGGCGGCACCATCGTCACCACCGCCAGCGCCGGCAGCACCACCATCGCAAATCGCGCAAGGACCGGAGGAAACACCAGAAGCAGCGTCCAAAGCTGGACTGGGCAGAGGATGGCAGCAACTACTTTTAACCTCTGACCCCAATGGAAGCACAAGCTTTGACAACCCCCCCCCCCTCCCCTTCCCATATCTCCAGCCCCTCCCTCCCCCATCTTCCTCAGCCATCCAGGATGTGACGGGGATCCATGTGTGATGGGAATTCTTCCCCTCTTGTATCTCTTCCCAGGGCCCGGCTGCAGGATGGCACAGTTGCGTGCAGTGCATACCCACTAGGCGTTCATGAAACCTGGCACTTAAAAACATAAATGAATTGATTCCAATCAGGTTCCCCATGGCTCCCCCCCTCCCCACCCCGCAGCAAAATTGGGGCACAAAGCCCAGATTTCTGAGAATTAGCTCTCCTTTTTAAAAGAGAAGTTGCAAAAGCTCGTCTTGGTTGCAAAGATCTTCTGGAAAACGGGGGCTTAAAATTCAGAGGGGCAATCAATCAATTGCCCAGTGATTGGAGGAGAGTTGGCTGGACGCAATGCAGTCCTGAATGGCCATAATTGCTAATTCATTCCGTTCAGCATTTGAATAGCATAGAATAGAATCACAGAGTTGGAAGGGTCCTTGGAGGTCCTCTAATCCAACCCCCTGCCCAGGCAGGAAACCCCTACACCACTTCAGGCAAAGCTGGTTGTGCTTCGGTCTTCTCAGCCTGCACCTCACCCCGAGCCTCTCTCCCTTCCCCACATTAGAAACTTCTACAAATTAACAAAAGAAGAGCAAAAATTTGCGTAATTTTAGAAGAGAAAAGGGAAGACGTTTTTCTCAGCACAAGAGTCAGGCGGCCGATCTTGCCTCCTCCGAAGGTTTTGATGTCCCGCCAGCATGGGCCTGATCAGGGGATGGGAACTGTCGTCCAGTCTATCTGGAGGCAACTGAATTGAACAAAGCTGGTTTAAAAGATTTCCTTTTGCTGCCAGTTCTCTCTTATTGCTACTTAGCCACCGTCTGAAAGGATTTATCTAAGGCAGCGGTGTCAAACTCAAAGGCCTGCCGACTGGATCCAGCCTGCGGGGTGCTTAGGTGGGCCCGCGGTGTCTCTGCCAGTGAAAATGGAGCTTGGGACGGCCATGTGTGGCCTGCCCGGGCTCCATTTTCAGCCATGACGGCCTCCTACAACCCTCTGCCAGAAAAAAACCGAGCTCAGGAAGGCCATATGTGGCCTGCCCGGGCTCCATTTTTGGCTGCAACAGCCTCCTGCAGCCCTCTGCCAGTGAAAATGGAGCATAGGGAGGCTGTGCGCATCCCCCCTGAGCTCCATTTTCACTGGCAGAGGGCTGCAGGAGGCCGTCACAGCCGAAAACGGAGCGTCGATGAGTGACGTCGAGCTGGCCACGCCCACCACGGCCATGCACCCCTCCAGCCCTCCTGAGGTCAAACACAACCCTGCTGCAGCCCTCAATGAAATTGAGTTTGAGACCCCTAATTTAAGGGGAAAAGGCGAGGCTGATTCTATTCAATTGCCGTCTGTTCCAGGGATGAATGACATCTGCCATTCCCACTTTTAAGAAAATAAGTGCCCTGAGATATGCCTGGCTGGGGAATTCTGGGAGTTGAAGTCCACAATTCCTAAAGTTGCCGAGTTGGGTGACCCCCTAGTATATGGGAATGACCTTGGCAGATAAGAGGGAGAGTTACAAACTGGATAACCAGGTTGTAAAAGATGTCCCAGTCCACAGAAGGACAGAAACCTTCGGAAATGGTTTCTGTGGCTCCATTTCCATCTCCCAAGGCCATTCTCACACACCCGTTGCATAAACCAGCTAGGAAACTAAGTTCCTTAGGATGCAAAGACTTCCAGGGAAACAGAGCTCTTCTTCGAACATGGTCTGGGATTCTCCATGAACTAGTCTTTTCTCCTTTAGCCTCAAGCCCCACCCCACCCCGCCGCCTTTCTGATCTCATTTTTAATTCTATTGCTTCTTTGAAGCATCGTTAGGATGGGGAAGAAACATAGTACATGTTTCTCAACTTTGGCAGCTTTAGGATTCATGGACTTCAGCTTGACTGGTTGGCTGAGGAATTCTGGGAACTGAAGTCCATACATCTTAAAATGGCTAAGGTTGACAAGTGCTGCTCCAAGGTGTTATGAATTTCCCACCATGCCCCACAGCTCTGACATAGCACAATCTTGGGCTATTAAAACAGATGCTGCCCGGCCCAGCAGCTACATTCACATGAATATATACTGGCTCTAGGAAGTCTGGAGCATGATCTTAAAACAGATCGTGAAGATATTAGATCTAGTGATGCTTTCCCAATTCTCCTCAATTCTTCTTTTGCTTAAATTTTATTAGAAATTCTGTATTGTTCTTGTTCTTAGCACTAGCATATCTAGGTTGCAAAACTCACATAACCCACTAGATGGCAGGAAGGTGCTTGGGTTTGCTGTTTGCTGCCATCTGATGGCCATGAAGGATATGGCAACCCATATAAATAGTAATCTGGTAGTTTGCTCTCTTTATCTCGGGAAGCACAAGGCCCTCTGTTAGCAAAGTCCACTTGATCTACATTTATTTTTCATTCAAACATAATTTAAATTACCTGACTAAAATTCCCCAAGCATTTAATAATATCTCTTTTGGTCACATTAAAAAAATTTTTTTTTAGTAACATTTGTCTGAGGCTGGATGCAGCTTTGAAAGGCAAACTGAATATTCCCAGAACAAAGCAATGGAAGGAAAGGAATATTTTCACCTTAAATGGGAAACTTTCAGTCCAGAGGATTCAATCTGCAGGGAAGTCTGTGATCAACGCTCTGCCTCTTTTTACAATGGAGGGAAGGGGCTCAGTAGTATAAGTGTAGCCACCATCTTGACTTTTTTGACCTTGGGGACACTGCTGAATCCCATCTCCAAATGAAACATGAATCTTTTGAGCCAAAATATCTAGATTTTCTCTGTGTCACAGCCCACTTTCCTCAACATCAGCCCTTTGAGGTAGTCTATAGGTAGTCCTCATTTAACAACCACAATTGGGCCCGGAATTTTGTTCTTTCTGGTTGTTAAATGGTCTAACACATGATCTAACTCAATTTTAGAACCAGTTTGTTCAATGCTCGTAAAATGAGTCACCATAGTCATTAAGCAAATCAAGTGGTTGTTAAGCGAATCCAGCATATCCAATGCATCTTTTTTTGGCTGGAAAATGGAAAAGAAAACATTTTAAAATGTTGTCATGCAATGCAGGACATTGTAAAAGGTTGTAAATGCAAGCTGATTGCCAGGTTCCCCAAATGTTACACGTGACTGCAACAGAGGTGCAGTAGTTATAACTTTGAGAATGGGTCATATGTAATTGTTGTAACATTGTACAATCGTTAAGTGAGAACTATTTGTAGGTGAGGAACCAGGTGCCCAAGGTGTGCTAAAATTCAACTCTGTTGTTATAGGTTATCATAACAGAAAATCTTGATTTGGTCTCTCTCTTTTTGGTCTCATTATATCTATAATTCCATCGACTTTTGCATCTGGCTCTGGCCAGGGAGGATTATAAAAAATCAAAATGGCAGGCGTGACTTTATGAGGGAAACCCCGTCCCCTTTTTACACGCATCATGTAGCTGCTGCTGCTGCCATCTTGAACTTTTTTGACCCTCCCTGGGGATGTCCTTGGTGATGTTGCTGTGGGTGTTAATCGGACTCCGGTTTGCCCTGATGTCTTTCTCTACAAGGAGATGTAGGCCAGCCTTGACAAAAATCTTTCAGTGGCCTTTGGATCCTAAGGCCACAATGGTGAAACTGTGGCCTTCCAGATCTGTCAGCACTACAACTCCCATCATCGGTGGCCACTAAATACAATTCAGTCGATAGGTGCTTTGTGAGCCCTAGAGATGTGCTTGAATTGGCTGCAAAGTACATTTTAATTGAGAGTTTCCTGACCTTGACAACTTTAAGACCTGTGAACTTCAACTCCCAGAATTCCCCAGCCAGCATGGCTGGCTAAGGAATTCCGAAAGCTGAAGTCCATGCAACTTAAACTTGCCAAGGTCAGGAAAGTCTGCTTTAATTCAAAACACAACATCCTTTGACACTTAATCAAGATCAAAATGTGTTGCAGCAGGAAAGCCTGAGACACCTGAGGGGAGAAAATGAAGATGGCAGCCTTAACTGAAGATGCCATTTTGACTTTTTTGACTCTCTCCCTGCCCTCGGCAGATGTCTCTGAGCAAAGAGACCAGGAGGGCAACATCCCCTTTCAAACCTTATCCCAGATTCACCAGGTGGCCTTAAAAAAAGCCACCTTCTCTCAGCCACAATTTCAGAACAAGGTTAATTCTGGTTCTGGCCTAACTGACAGGACAGTTGTCAGGCTAATCCTTTGAACCCTCAAAAAATGGTGTGCTAATACTCAATATTATCATTGCTCTTATCAGTAGCCTCCATGCTGCCCTTCGGTGCTCATTCAGAGACGAAGAGGAAAGTTTAGGGACAGGATGGTTGGGTGGGAGGGATGGGGGGAGGTTGTCAGTATGGATTGAAAGTTCATTTCATTTTTTATTTTTTTTAAATGGCTCTTAATGTTTCAATTCTTGATGTCTTTGGCTGAGACACACTTGCAAGGATGTGTAGTTGAGGGAACAAGTGTTTATGGAAATTCTCAATCAACCACATCATGGTTGTCCCAAAGGTTCTTTTTTTTTTTCTTTGAAAACATTTTGCTTCTAATCCAAGAAGCTTTTTCAGTTCAGAAGCTTCTTGGATGAAAAGCGAAATGTTTTTCAAGGGAAAAAACAAAAAAGTAAACTTGCATTTTGGAAAAGTAGCTTTGGATTGAGGGAACAAGATTGCAAGGGGGTGGGGTGGGGGAAGGATATTTAACTCCTGGTCTCTTGCCGTGGCTTTCCAGCAGGTTTGCAGAGCGATAAGAGCAGAAAAGCAACCATGATATGAGTAGGAAGGAACTTAGAGGTCATCTAGTCCAACCCTAGGCCTCCTCCATGAAAGAATATCAAAGCAGAATTCAAGGAGATGACCTTAACTGTTTTCCACTGAAAGAGCTTCCACCAGCCCCAGAGAAAATGTATGCCCCAACAAAGGACTCACAATTTGGAATCTCCCTCTAACAAAATGATGCAAAAGATTATTGTCACAGGTTGCAGCAATCCCTTTTAGCCCCACCTCAACTGTCCCCATTTTGGGGGGAGGATGTGGCTGGAGGGTATGGGGAGGATTACAAAGTGCAAAAAAATGCATGTCTTAAGGGATGCAAAGGCCTAAGGAAGCCATTTTGTCCCCTCCCCTCAATAGATACCATTTTTGGAAGGTGGCTCTGTCCACATGGAATTTTTGGAGCATTAAAATATGTGGCCCTACAATCATCAGACACATTTTGCTCCAACATCTACAGTGCTAATTTGGGTGGGGAAAAAGCATTCTCGTGGTCTTTTGGATCAGATACTCCTATGGGCAAAAACATGCCTCAGCCTTTTCATTGTTCCTCCTAGGGTTCCAACATCACTACATCTGTGATTCTTTGAAATACTTTGCATCTCTCTTATCAAAAAAGGAAAGAAGTCTTTGTAAAGGATATCAGACAAATACAAGAGAGGAAGATAAGGTTTCTGGGTAAACATCCAGAGCTTCACCACCGTCAGAAGTATTAAAGAACATTTCCCACCCCCCTATAAAATAGGAATGCTTTTTGTTCAGTCTTCATGAGATTCCTCCCCCCACCCCCAATATTTTGGCTATTCAGGGCACTTCCAGATCATCAAGGACACTTCCAGCTGTTTTTGATTTAATTCTCTTCTGGGATCCGGCCAAAATCTTTGGGGCAAAATGAAATTGGATTCTGTTGTCCTCAGGTTGCTGTGCGACAGAGGATATCTATAAAAGCTTATGGCAGTTCCGATTTCTACTCACTTCTGTGTAAGATATAAGCCATCAGTAAAATACCAGAGAGAAGAATTCGTTCACGATTTCAATAAAATGCGGATTGAACCAAGACTTAGGCTAACCAATGTGATCAAGCACCACCGCAGAAGATGTTTGGAGAACCTCAAGGGTGCTTTTTCAAGAGACAGTTGGACTTTCTGGTTTTTCTTTGAAGACAAGGAGTATAAATCTTTCCATTCCCCGTCATCCAGTCAGAGCTGAAGAAGCTTTTTGGATGAGAAGGGAAACGTCTTCAAAGAAAAACCAGAAAGTCCAGTTGCCTCTTTAAAAAGCACCTTTGCGACATCCATGACCTGGATGACTGAGAATCTCTATACTCCAAATTGTGCTATGTTTGGCCTCCAAAAGGGTGGGCAAGATGTTGAAAGTTAACATTCCTGTAAATAAAAATGTTAAATTCCTCCGCTGCTGCATTCCAGAGATGGCTTAATATTTTACACGGAAGTGAAGTTATTAAAAATCAAAAGTGCACTAAGTTTTATAGGCACCCTGTATATGGAGGCTTCCTTTGCCATGAATTATACTATGCACAGGATAGACTTTCCAAGATGAGCACAGATAGTTTCTTGACTTACAACCACAACTGGGACTGCAGCTTCCATCACTATGAGATGCAGTCGTTCAGTGAGTCAGACCCATTTTTATGTCATTGTTTGCCATGGATGTTAAGTGAATCAGCATAGTTGTTAAGCAAATCCAGCTTCCCCCATTGACTCTACCTGTTGAAAGCTCACTGGGAAGTTTGCAAATTACAGTCAAATCGCCTCAGGATGCTGCAACTATTGTAAATACATGGCAGTTGCCAAGCTCCCAAATTTTGATTATGTGATTTTAGGATGCTGGGGTGGTTGTAAGTGCGAGGACTGGTTGTCAGTTGCGTTTTTCAGTGCCGTTGTAACTTCATTCAATCATTAAATGGTTGTAGGTTGTAGGACGAGGACTTCCTGTACCCCTTGTACCCACCTATATTGATTTCAATGGGACTTGCTTCCAAGCCAAGGCCTAAAGCAGGAGTGGAGAGAAATGGCCTTTTTATGATTTGCGGACTTCAACTCCCAGAATTCCCCATGTTGGCTCAGAAGTTCTGGGAGTTGAGGTCCGCAAATCATAAAAGCGCCATCATTCCCCACCCCTGGCCTAAAGAATTAATGTAAAGATCTGGTGAAGCAAAGCTGGACCAGGGATGTCAACTACAGGGAAGAAGGGGTCAAAATGGTGGCCATGCTCGTGATTGTGCCATGGCTGCCATCTTAATTTTTCTGACCACAGGGATGTCCTTGACAGGGAGAAGAGGTCACTTGAGGAAATCTTTTTATTTGTCTCAATTTTTTCCCAGTGCAGTCAGTGGAAAAAGCAAAGTTCCTAAAGTGATGGACTTGTCTTGGTTGGTGGCTTTCAAAAACAGAGCATAGAACTACCGAGCGGTCAGACCTGTTTTCCAGCACTGGCATAGGGTTAGACTAGATGGCCTTTGAGGTCCCCCCCAATACTAGAGAAAGGAACAACCCAAGAATGGATGGCAGGAAATCTAATCCTGTCCCCTAAAGTGATCTACCTGAAAGCTTCTGGTGGGTGTTCCTGTTCCTGAGGTCATCTGCGCAACCCAGAAGACTTCTGTGCCAGCCACATCCTTTGCAAATGCAATTGCTTTTGCACCCTTTTCCCTGCACAAGTGAAATGTGTCACATCTGAAACTGGGTTTGATTTGTGGGTGTATGTACAAGTGTGGGTGTGTTTGTATGGGTGGATACGAGGTGCGCATACACAAAAGTGTGAGTGTGGTGTGTGCAGTCAGCACCTTTCCAACCTCTGCTGTTTCAACATAACTGCAGTGTCCAGTCCTCCTTTGTGTGTAACCCCTCCCTCTTGCCCCTTGGGTGGTTCCCCCCACAAAAAAGGGGGGGAAGTGGGGGAGAGAAAACAAGGCCCTTTGCGGTTTCTGTACTGCTGGACATTTTAATAAATTTTTTTAACAGTTCCTAAGCCCGCCGTCTGCTTTCTTCCATCATCACTCTCTCTTCCAGAAGATTCGCATCCAGGTTAAAGTGGCAGTTGTGCGAAACGTGCACACAAGGCTGCCCTTCCTGCAGAAAAGTGCCAGAGCAATGGACTTAAAACATATAGGACCATACCTGTCTGCAAAACACAATTGGCCATGAAACTCATTTCCCACCAATGTCCCTTTTAAAGTATAATAAATGACAAGAATGAGAAAACGATAATGCAGCCTGTAAATCATTTTTACGTGGGATTTGATTAGGGTTGCCAATGCAAACATTGTTTGGCATAATACAGTCTCAGGGATTGGGGAAGTGAAATGAAATGCAAAAGATGGATAAACAAGAAAAAAAAAACTCTTGGGAAAATCCGTTGAGCTGGGAAAGTGGAGTGGCGGGGGGGAGAATCTGAAATCTAGGCAAACCCTTTTTCTTGGATCCACCAAAGTATCTCAAACACAAGGCAGTTTTTCCATCATAGAAAGAGGAAAGTGCAAAAGTTGGCTTAAAAGTCAACATTAAAAAAAAAAAACTCAGATCGTAGCATTCGGTCCCATCCCTTCCTGGCAAATAGAAAGGGAAAAAATGGAAGCAGTGACAAGATTTTATTTTCCTGGGCTTTAAGATCATTGCAGACGGCGATTGCAGCCATGAATTCAAAAGACACTTGCTCCTTGGGAGGAAAGCTATGGCAAACCTAGACAGCATATTAAAAAGCAGAGACATCACCTTGGCAATAAAGTCAAAGCTATGGTTTTGTATGGCTGGGTCAAAAAGAAGGCTGAACGCCAAAGAAGGGATGGTTTTGAATTGTGGGCTTGGAGAAAAAACTCTTGGAGAGTCGATGGGCTGCAAGGAGATCGTATCAGTCAATCCTAAAGGAAACCTACACTGACTGTCCATTGGAAGGACAGGTACTGAACCTGAAGGTCAAATACTTTGGCCACCCAATGAGAAAAGAGGATTAATTGGAAAAGACTCTGATGTTGGGAAAGGAGAAGGGGATGGCAGAAGATTATAACAGAATACAACAGAATGACAGAGTTGGAAGGGACCTTTGGAGGTCTTCTAGCCCAACCCTTGCTCAAGCCGGAAACCCTATATCATTCCGGACAAATGGCTGTCCAGTCTCTTCTCAAAAGCCTCCAGTGATGGAGTACCCCAAACCTCTGAAGGCAAACTCTTTTACTGGTTAAGTGTTCTCACTATTACAAAAATTTTCCTTAGTTCTAGGTTAGTTTCTATCCATTTTTTTGTCTTGCCTTCTGTTATTGAGGGCTTATTCAACAGATCAGACGGGCACTTTAAGGGAGTCTCTAGAGATTTCCTTAACTTCCTTCTTGTAGTATAAGTGAATAAACCTGGAGGAAACGGCCATTCTGATAGCAGATCTGGGGTGGAGGGTGGGGTGGGGTGGGCAACTGATGCATACCTGGTCCCAGGTTGTTGGCTGTTCTCAGCTGCTTCGTTTCATTTCATGGGAGGAGCCAAACAGGTGGGATGTTCACACAGGCATACTAGAATAGAATAATTGAGTGTATCTCTTGAAGGTTAATAGAGGCTGGAAGCATCTTTTCCAACACATTTTATTTGGAAGCATAAGGGGTTTTTTTTGAGCTGCAAACTGTCATAAAATGTGCTAGTTGGAAAAAGGTGCAACCAGACCCATTCTGGGGTTGTTTGATAATATAAATCACGTGGTTTCAACCTTTTTGGTGGATGGAGAGAGGCTAGTCTCTTTGTGCCTTATAGACAGAGATTGATTAACAACAGTGCAGGTGAGAAGCCAACCCAGGAAGGGG
>NW_020769318.1:23499921-23513671 GCF_900518735.1 Pseudonaja textilis | reverse complement strand
ATTATTATTATTATTATTATTATTATTATTATTATTATTATTGATCACATACTGAGCTGTTGCAAGACAATAGCTCAGACTGACTGCAAACAACATCACAACACAGTCGCTCAGATGGTCCACTGGAACTTGTGTCATAACTACCACCTGCCTGTAGTAAAGAACTGGTGGGATCAAAATCCTGAGAAAGTGGTCGAAAATGAGCATGCAGAACTACTGTGGGACTTCCGAATACAGACTGACAAAATTTTGGAACACAACACCCCGGATATCATGATTGTAGAGAAGAAAAAAGTATGGATCATCGACATTGCCATACGTGGTGATAGCAGAATCGACGAGAAACAACTTGAAAAAAATCACCAGATATCAGGACTTGAGAATCGAACTGCAGAGACTCTGGCATAAAGTAGTGCAGGTGGTTCCAGTGATACTCAGCACACTGGGTGCTGTGCCTGAAGACCTAGGCAAGCACTTAAAAAACAATTGGCGCTGACAAGATCACCATTGGTCAGCTGCAAAAGGCCACCTTACTGGGATCTGCTCGCATAATCCGCCGATACATCACGCAGTCCTAAACACTTAGGAAGTGTTTAACTAGGGATTTGTGATACGAAACCCAGCATGGTTATCTCGTTTGCTGTGTATACTGTCATTTTTGTGAATAATAATAATAATAATAATAATAATAATAATAATAATAATAATAACAACAACAACAACAACAACAACCACCTAGTCTAAAACATAAAGAAGAGAAAAGCGCAAGGGCGGGTAGGAGGGCCGATCCTGCGCTTTTCTCTTCTTTTTCCTCTCAGCTGATTGTCGGGTTTGTTTGTTTTTACTACCGGTCTGAACCGGTCGCATACCACCACTGGGTGTTATGCACTCAAGGATTGGATTATTAGTCCTTATTAACCTGAGCAATGACTAATCTGGCACAGGATTCTTTTCCTGTTGTCTCCTTGTGGTTAAAATGTCTATAATGATAAGCATCAACAATTCAAAGTGCTGGTGGTTACCTATAAAGCTTTACATGGGTTGGGAGAAGGGTACCTGAGGGATTTTCTTTCTTTCTTTTTCTTCAAGGAGTTCTACCCGTCGGGCTAGATCAAATAGGATAGTCATGCTGCAGATCTCGTCATCCAAAAAATATCAGCCGATGAGGACTAGAAGGCGAGCTTTTTCTGCAGCAGCTTCAGCTCTGTGGAACATCCTCCCTTTGGAGATTTAGGATGTCCTCAACCATGTTAGCCTTCTGTAAAGTTTTAAAAACCTGGCTGTGTTTGGGGTGCCTACATGTGCCAAGGGCCCAGCCTCCTGGCTCTATTGTTAACAGGCCAGATATCTTGTGCTTTGTAGATACTTCAAATTAGATGTCTTAATGTTTTTCACTGTTTTCATGGGTGTTTTTTTAATTGTTTTTATTGTTTTAGAATGTTTTTAAGTTTTTAATTGTAATGCACGTTTTGAACTGTGAGCCGCCCAGAGTCACAGCTCACGGCTCACAGGTAGCTGAGATGGGCAGCTATAGAAATCAAATGATACAGTCCCCGCCCCCAAGCAGTTTACAGAGCCAGACTCTTGTCCTCAACAATCTGGATCCTCATTTTACCCACCTCGGAAGGTTGAGTCAACCTTGAGCGAGTCAGGATGGAGGGAATCAAACTCCTGGCTATGTAAGTAGAGTTAGCTGCAATACAGGGTCCACAGGGAATGGTCAAACAAGGCAAATGGCGGCCACAACGGTGCAATTCAAACTCCCCCCCCCCCATTTTTTCATGAGCATCACATATTGACACACCCTGCAGGCACTCTTATACATATGTTTCTCAGGCACAAAAGTCATACTCAGTAGTAGATTCTTTGTTTCTCTGCGCTGCTCATTTGCTATGGATATCGCCTTCATTTGGTTTTAGATGAGTCTTAAAGGTCATTTAAATTACGATGTCCAATCTATTATTACGGGAAATAATGAGCTCGCCCTTTTCTAAATTGGCCATTTATATCTGTTGTAAATTTTTGTTTTCACCGATTTAACTTAGACATCGCCGGTTGTTGCTTTTTCATATTTTAAGACTTGACAATTGTTGGGTTTAAACGTTCTTATTGCTGTCTTCCCAAATGGATCTTTGTTGTGAAAGGTGACACAGCAACTCTTATCTACGTATATATCAGTGGGCCAGTTCCTTTCTCCTTAATAGACAAGTATTAAAGATCAGCTATACATGATGGTTGTATATTGATATTTTCTCTTCCACATCAGAGGTGATATTCAGCTGGTTCTGACCAGTTCTGGAGAACTGATAGCGGAAATTTTGAGTAGTTTGGAGAACCAGAAAATGCCACCTCTGACTGGCCCCGCCCTCATCTATTCTCTGCCTCCCGAGTCCCAGCTGATCGGCTGGGTCTTCTTTGGTTGCCCTGCACAGGAGAATGGAGCTGGAAAGCAGGTGAGTGGGGTGGGGAGGGAATGGGATTTTGCAGTAGCCTTCCCCTGCCACGACCACCAAGCCATGCCCACCAAACCAAACCACACCCACCAAACCACACCCACAGAACTGGTAGTAAAATTTATTGAATCCCACCACTGTTCCACATGCCTGGATTCATGCTGGAAACTCACTTTGCACCCCTGCAATGTCTACCAATCATCCTCAATTAACAAGTGGTCATTTATTGACATTACAACAGATTCCCCAAAAGCTATGTAGCACTTGGTTCCGATAGCTTCACATATCCCCACGGTCATATATGATCGCATTTCTTTTGGGTCAAAAAAATAAACACAGGAATAAATGGATTTGCTTCATCACCACGGTATTCACTTAGCAACTGTCGCAAATAAAATCAGGTTCGGTTGCATGGGTGCCTTGGTATATGAACATCATGATGTACAATGGCAATTCCAGGTTCTATTACTGTTGTAGGTGAAGAACTATCTGTAATACCTGCTCTTTGGAAAAGAACCATTACAACTGCCTCCATTATAATCTCACTCCTGGTGAGGAATTCCTTTCTTTTTAATACCCTGATTTTCTTACGAATTGGTTTCATTGTGCCATTCCCAGTTTTATCCCTTTCCTCCCTTCCCCTGTTGCACATTTTTCATGTGTCTCTCTGCCATATTGATTTAATTCTCACCTCACATCTCTGATTGACTTAAATTTATGTTTTCAATTATCTGGTTCCTGGTGAGCTGAGGCCCCTCTGTTTCCAGAGAAAAACAATCAAAGAAACACAGCACACTGTTATATTAAACCCATCATCTTCAATTGGCTTGGTGCTACGATCCTTGGATTCTCAGACAGAATGGCCCAAAGGAAATGTTTAGAACCACTACAACTGGGCTGCAAAATCCAGATGTCTGTTGGATCTAAGAAAGTTCAGTACATTCTCAAAGATCCATCTCATCCTGAGCACCCTTTTTTTGGAATTATTACCATCTGGCAGACGGTACAGAATATTAAAAACAAGCGCAAATAGGCTGAAAAACAACTTCTATCCCAGGGCAGTAGCTCTTTTGAATTCTGCTGTATAGTGCAGTGTTGATATGGTGTTGCGGGTTTTCGGTTCAATGTGTGGAATGTGAAGGATGTGTGTTTGTGTTTATTTTCACGGTCATGAGGTGCACTGAAGGTGGTGTTTGATTTCATTATGCGAGGTGCAATGACAATAAAGTAAACTAAACTAAACTAAATCTAGTGGCCCAAAAGCCAAAAGATATTTGCAGCTGAGATATGGAAGCTCCAGAGGTTGTATAGGTAGTCCTCGACTTACAACCACAATTGAAACCAAAATTTCCATTGCTAGGTCAGACACTTGTTAAGTGAGCTTTGCCCAATTTTACAAGCTTTCTTGCCACCATTGATAGGTGAATCACTGCAGTTGTTAAGTTAGTAACATGGTTATTAAGTGAACCTGGCTTCCCCATTGACTTTGCTTGTCAGAAGGTCACAAAAAGAGATCACATGACCTTGGGACATAGCAACCATCATAAAATACATGCCAGTTGCCAAGCATCCAAATTTTGATTTACATGACCATGGGGATGCTGCCACAGTTGTAAGTGTGAAAAACAGTCATCAGTCACTTTTTAAAGTGCTGTTGTAACTTTGAACAGTCACTAAATGAATGGTTGTAAGCCAAGGACTACTTATAATCAGGGGTGGTTCGAACCGGTTTGGGCAAACTGTTAGTTCCAGTGATCATTTGGCCCCGCCCACCCGCTCCTCCCTTTCCCTGTGCTTCATTTCCTTGTTTTTGAGCACATGTCAACTCATAAAATATTTCTATGGCCTTTTTATAGTTGCCAACTGAAGGGGAGGGGTGGAAGCAGCGCAGCAGCTTGCAAAACCGAAAGTGCATTGCATAAATAGGTTTTCAAAACGAGGTGACTGAAGTTTCTGCGTTGCAAAATTCTAACTGGAGAGCATGACTGATGACTCTTGGCTATGGATGTGTCCCATTGGAGAATATGAGGGGTGGGAGAAAATCCAGGGTCAAGGGTGACAATGAATTATGTGTCTCAGAGTCGGCTACACCCAGGCAGTGCCGGACATGTTAACTCCCAATAAATCCTTTTGAAGTTTTGGAAGTTTGGCTCGAGACTCATGATTTAATTGGGAGTAACTGCCGGAATCCTGACATCATAGCTGATTCACGTGGCAGAGAGGTTTGCCACGCCTCAGTTGTTTTACTCACTGGGGCTACAGCAGAAGGTAAGTATTACAGCTAAAAATTGTCTTTTCTATATGCTATGTGGGTGCGCGGGCGAAGCGTATGCTCACTGAACCAGTTGTAACCACGGTTGAATCACGCCACTGCCTGTAATCTTAACACAGCTGGACAGCTTCTATTTAGGGAAGGCTGGATTAGTTAAAAGATTTCAATAAGGCAGCGCATAAATAAAATTCACTCACACAAATAAAGGAATGTCGCCATCTTAGGGGAAGATTCCCCATTCATTTCCGTAAGAAGTAAAAAGGCATAATCTGCCACACATTCGCTATTGCACTAAAAAGTTAAAAAGCATATCATTTAATCTATTTTTTTCTCAAAAGAAAACTGGTGGGCAACCAGTAGCAGAAATTTTGAATAGTCCGGAGAACCAGCAAATTTGACTGGAGATTTTACAGTATCCTTCCCCGGCCACGCCCACCAAGCCATGCTCACAGAACTGGTAGTAAAATATTTTGAAGCCCACCCCTGACCCAATCCATCTCCACCAACCTTCCAGATCCAGCTTCACCATTCCAGCATCATCTTCCAGCTCGTTGGTCACCTCACACTCGTACCGCCCGTAATCCTGCAGAGTGACATTCCGGATGATGAGAGAGGCGTCGCTGGATCCATCCTCCTGCAGGGTGGTTCGACCCCGGTAGTTCCCAAAGGCTCTGCGCTCCTTCCCCATGGCTACAAAGACGTCCTCAAATGACATGGGTTCCACCATCTTGGTCCACTTCAAGCGGATCTCATCGGGCTCATGGGCTGACACGTCGTAGTGGAAGCGGCAAGGCAAGATGATGGTGCCCCCACGGTGTGTGACAACCTTCCCAGGTGCTGTCTGAACCACGACGGCACCGGTGTCGTCCTCTGCAAAGAAGAACAGAGACCTTGAACATCATTTCAGATCTAGAACAGGGAAATAGCAATAGCACTTAGACTTATATACTGCTTCACAGTGCTTTTATAGTCCTCTCTAAGTGGTTTACAGAGTCAACCTCTTGCCCCGAATAATCTGAGTCCTCCTTTTACCCACCTCGGAAGGACGGAAGGCTGAGTCAACCTTGAGCCTGGTGAGATTTGAACTGACAAATTGCAGGCAGCCGGCAGTCAGCAGAAATAGCCTGCAGTACTGCACCCTGACCACTGTGCCACCATGGCTCAACAATGGGTTGGCTTAACAGCTTTGGTGTTTGCTTAATGCCCATGGCAGCCACTCTATGACCAGGATATTTACTTAATGACCACCACCAAAAATGCCACAGAATAGGTTTGGTCATTTCACCACCACGGTGGCTTGATTGCAGTCATAACTCGAGGACTGTAATGGCCCCAGTGTGCAGCATTTTTATATTTCAGGAACCAGTGGGCCAAGAAGGTCACGAAAGCATCCTACAATTTTTTATAATTTCTCCTTCCATTAGATAGCGTTTCTTAACTTTAGCAACTTTAAAATGGGTGGACTTCAACTCCCAGAATTCCTCAGCCAGCCATGCTGAGTCTCTCAGAAAATCTGATCTTGATGCAGATGTTAAAGCTGTCCTCGACGTATGACCCCAATTGAGCCCGAAATTTCTGTTGCTCAATGAGACAGCTGTTAAGTGAGCTTGGCTTCATTTTATGACCTTTCTTGCCACAGTGGTTAAGAGAATCACTGCAGTTGTTAAGTTAGTAACACAGATGTTAAGGGAATCGGATTTTCCCCAGTGGTGTATTAACCATTAAGCAGACTAAGCCCGTGCTTAGGGCATCAGGCCCAAAGGCGGCACCAGAAAAACTTTTATGTAGCCTAAGCTTGGCTTCATTTGTACAGTATGTGTCAGGATTCCAGCATATGTAGTCTGGATACAAAATTCACTGTCACGCTTGATCTTGCTTTCCCCCACCCCCTTCCTTCCAACAAAACACGTCCATAGCCCAGAGTCATCAATCATGCTCTCCAATTAGATTGTTGCGTGGCAGAAGCTTCAGTCATCTAATCAGACTCTGAAGAAAATATGAATAGAACGTACTTTCGATACCACACTGCCGCCTGCTCTTTGAAACTCCCCCTTCCTTCTTTCTGTTTCAACTATAAAACGTGTATACAAAATGTTTTATGGGTTGGCATTATGTACACAGGAGTGGGGCACCAAGATTTGTCAGTGAGCCTTAATCCACCCCTAGATTTCCCAGTTGACTTTGCTTATCAGAAAGCTGCAAAAGGGGATCACGTGACCCTGGGATGCTGCAACCGTCATAAATACATGCTAGTTTCCAAGCGTTCAAATTTTGATATGTGACTGTGAGGGTGGTGTAATGGTCAAAAGGGTGAAAAACAGGGTAAGTGACTTTTTTCAGTGCCATTGTAACTTCAAACAGTCATTATCATCTTCTTTTAATGACCCCCATCATCCCTTGCAGGTGGAGTCTTGGCAACTGAATGGAGCTGAGTGTTTTAATGGCCGGATGCCCTTCCTGTCGCCAATGTGGAGTTTTTTTTCAGCAGCTATATTCTCATTGAATAGAATAGAATAGAATCCTTTATTGGCCAAGTGTGTTTGGACACACAAGGAATTTGTCTTGGTGCAAATGCTCTCAGTGTATATAAAAGAAAAAATACATTCATCAAGAGTCAAGAATCATGAGGTACAACACTTAATGAAAGTCATAGGGTACAATAAGCAATCAAATCATACTAGGAAACAGACATATAAATTGTAAGGTGTGATGACCCAGTTTGTTGTAAACAAACACAGTCATAAAAACCCAGTAAAGCCCCTTTTATTCCTTCACTTTGTTTCCAAGCTCCAAATATCCTTGACAGAAGACAAAAAACACCCACACGAACAGTTAAAAGAAGGACGGAAAAAAGCAACACAAACCAGGCAAGAAAAGGGCTGGAGGACGTCCGTAGATAACAGAACACAGACTGGCAAGGACACCAAACTCAGAGAGGAACCACAAACTAGAGATATTTCCACGCTTTGTTTCCAGCGTTCGCCCTCATGCGTGTCCATCCTCTTATCCAGTTGTCACAGCTGCAGCCCATGAAGAGGATTAAGGCCCTCTCCTCCCCAGTAGACCATGTCTCTCCCTTATCCTCTCCTCCCTGCGTGCCCTAGGATGGAGAGGGGATGGGCCTGGGTTCTCCTCTGACTGCCCAGCCGGCCTCTGCCCTTCCCCAGCCTCCTCCACAAGCTCAGGAGCCACACTTCCACTCCCTGTCAGCTGTTCCTCCTCTCCCTCAGAGTCCGACTCCACCAGGGGCATGACAGCCTCTTGATTGTGAGGCGAGAGCGCCACCTCTAGGCTACCACGCCACTCTTCAAACAGTCATGAAATGAAGGGTTGTAATTCGAGGGCTACCTGTATCTAGGATTTGACAGATATGAACAGCAATGATCAGTGAAGTTGATCAGAGTCCCACCCAGACCAGGTCTCAAGAGATGCCAAGGGGACTTCTCACGTACCGGAGACATGGATCACTTTCTTCCGGTCTTTCTGGGCCAACGCAGACTGCCAGGAAAGCATCGGGAGATAGAAAAGACAAGAGAGCAAGCAGTGTCCCAGGAGCATCTAGCAGAGAGACAAAAAGAGTGTAAACAGTACACACCACGGACAGAAAGAGAAGATGCGTCGTAGGTGTGTATCCGTGTACTGCAGGTTTATATTCTGTAATTATCATCATCATCGTTTAACGACCCCATAATCCCTTGCGGGGTGGAGTCTGGGCAACTGAACAGGGCTAGCAGAGTGTTTACTGGCCGGATGCCCTTCCTGCTGCCAGTGCAGAGTTTTGTTCAGGAGATATATTCTCATTGTGCCCAGAGAGAGAAATATCTGCCTCTACCTCAGATCAAACTCACAGCCTCCTAATTGTGAGGTGAGAACTCCACCTCTAGGCCACTCCATATTCTGTAACTATAACCAGTTAAAATTGAATTATTCAATTGCCTTGGGCTTATATTATTTAAAAAGTGGGTTGATTTAGCTTATTGCTTGAATGAAAGGTTACCAGAGGTATAAGTTAAACAGGGACATTTAAAAAAAAAAAGTCATAGAAATCAGCAAGCAGCCACTTCCTGCTGTTGCTAAGAAAATGGCATGGATGTGCACCACTGAGAATTGATTGAGGAGTTGTAACTGAGGTTGGCTCCTAATATTATTATATAGGGCTAAAATCCACAGGATTATCCACATGACATTTGAGTCATCAGCAGTGCTATTTTGGTCAATTCCAACCCCCCTGCTCAAGTAGGACACCCTATACCAGAGGTCTGGGGATCCATGCCCTATACCATTTCAGACAAACAGTTGTCCAATCACGTCTTAAGAGCTTCGATCGATGGAGCACCAACACCTTCTGAAGGCAAGCCATTCCACTTATTAATTGGCAAAATCCCTTCCCTATTTCCATTATGTTTTAAAATAAAGAAGTCCATTCCTTAGAATAAAAGTGGTTGGGAGGGTGCTGAAGAATTGAATGGACTGGCTATTCTTGGAATTTTATTGTCCCAAAATATCAGAATCCTTTTTCAAAATTTGCATTAGTTCATCAGAATACAGAATACAAATAACAGAATAACGGAGGTGGAAGGGACCTTGGAGATCTTCTAGTCCAACCCTCTGCTCAGACAGGAACTCCTATACAATTTCAGACAAATGGTTATCCAACATCTTTTTAAAAACTTCCAGTGTTGGAGCATTTACAACTTCTGGAGGCAAGTTGTTCCACTGATTAATTATTCTGTCAAGAAATTCCTCCTTAGTTCTAGGTTGCTTCTCTCCTTGATTAGTTTCCATCCATTGCTTCTTGTCCTGCCTTCAGGTGCTTTGGAGAATAGCTTGACTCCCCCTTCTTTGGGGCAGCCCCTGAGATATATTGGAACACTGCTATCATGTCTCCCCTAGTCCTTCTTTTCATTAATCTAGACATACCCAATTCCATAACTGCCCATCTTACATAATGACTCAGCACAGCTTACACAATAATAATAATAATCAAAATGTGTTAAAAATCATTAAAACAACAAATTTGAATTTAAAAAGCAAAGCAAACTAAAAACAAATTAAAAAGAACAAAAACAAAATGGTGGCCAAACACACAGTGTAATGCTCCTTGAAGTTTATTCCATAATTATTCCATAACCTTGGAGTTTATTCTT
The DNA here is from genome assembly GCF_900518735.1 of Pseudonaja textilis. The sequence continues at coordinate 23,503,799 of NW_020769318.1, read as the reverse complement.
AGTGGTTAATTCTCCCAATCTGGGACAGTTGAGTAAGTATTTATTCATTTATTCTGCTTAGCTCAAGGGTGGGCAGCTATGATCCCCTTTACGATCCGTCAACTTCAATTCCCAGAATGCCTGAGCCAGGAATTCTGGGACTTGAAGTCCATATAGGTCACAAAGGGGCCGTAGTTGCTCATCGCTGTCTTAGACAGTGCTCTGCTCAAATCAGTTCTGGCTCGCTCCAAGCATAAAAACCACACAACAAAATGCAACCAAGAGAATAAAACATAAAGAAGATGACGAATCGCCATGGCAACAAACACGTTGTGTGACATACAAGAGAGTAGCATCACCTTAGACTCAGAGAAGAGCTTTAAGACCCTCCAGAAGAGAATTGTAGAGATGGTGAAATCTTGCTTGGTAGCCAGGGGCCCAATGAACCCTGAAGACAAGAGATTGACAACATGACCATCAGTCAATTATAAAAGGCAGTTTTACTTGGAACAGCTTACTTCCTGCAATGATACATTTAATTAACATTTTCACTTATCCTGTTTGCATCTCATTACTTCAGGAGCCTCTGTGAATTCCAGATGCCTGAGGCCTGTTAATCTTTCCACTAAATTGACAAAGCTTGCTTATTAAAAATATATAAAATTGAGGTTGACTTTAAACCCACCCTCCCAATTTCTCCTCCATTAGGCTATATAGGATCTGAAGGATAGCTTTATGCTGCCCTAGTTCCATTCTATTAGAGAAATTAAAATCCTCCCTCTCTCTCTCGACTTTATAAATGTAGTCCCCAACTTACAACAGTTCGTTTAGTGACTGTTCATGTTACAACGGTACTGAAAAAAAGTGATTTATGTCCATTTTTCATACTTAAGATCTTTGCAGCATCCAGATTGGTGCACAAATCTGTTGGATTCATGTCCAACTAAAGTGGAGCCAACTCACGGTTTGCAACCTAGATTCATCAACCATGGGGTTGATGGATGAGCTATTATCAAAAAGATCCAGATGAAAACCACAACAGTGCCATCAAAACCCACCCTTTATACATGTATCAACATATGTAAAAAAAGGGGGGGGAGGTGGGGCTTTGACTGCATTGTCATGGCTACCAAATTGGCATTTTTCATCAAAACAGTCCTTTGTTCAAACCATAAGGACTAGAAATCTATTTTAACCTTGAGGGACTCTCCCCATCCCATCCTATACCATATCTCCATTCATTAGAAATTTGGGTGAAGATCCCAGATTATATTAATTACATTACATTACATTACATTATATTATATTATATTTATTATATTATACAATACTATACTATATTATACTATAATATTCTTATCTTGTCTCATTATCTTATGCTATGTTACATTGCGCTGCACTGCATTGAGTTGCATTACATTATGTTACACTATACTTTGCATTGTACTGTATTGTATTGTTAACACTTCACGTGACCTTGATTCTATTCCTCTGTTTATGCATCCTAGAACTGTGTTGGCTTTTTTGGCAGCTGCTGCACACTGCTAGCTCATATTTAGAATAGAATAGAATAGAATAGAATAGAATAGAATAGAATAGAATAGAATAGAATAGAATAGAATAACAGTATTGGAAGAGACCTTGGAGGTCTTCTAGTCCAACCCCCTACTTAGGCAGGAAACTTGTATTCTATTGTATTATATTATATTACAGTGGAGCCTCGGTCACGACCATAATTCATTCCAGGACTGCGATCGCAACCCGATTTGGTCGTAACCGGAAGCACAACCATCTGTGCATGTGCAGACTAAAGAAAATGGCACCAAAGGGGAAATCGGCGCGAAAAGGAATCGTTCTGTGCCGATTTTGTTCACCACCTGATTTTTGAATCATGACCTGATTCAAAAATCGGCTGGATTTTTTGTTCGCCACCCGATTTGGTTGCGAACAGGAGTATTCGCGACCCGAGGCTCCATGTTATGTTATGTTATGTTATGTTATGTTATGTAGTATTATGCTGCCCATCTTCCCTGTAAGATTCCTGCAAGACTCATTTCTAACAATTTCTGCCATCCCACCAAAACTGCTCTGATTTGGGGATGTCTGCTGATTTGCAAGAAGCAGCGCTTTTATTTCCGATGACTTTTCAGTCCTGAGATCTGCGGATGGAGAAGCATTCATCGCAGCCGTAACCTTTTTTTTTGCAACCAGTGAGTGAGGAGGCGGCCACCACGCTATAATTTGGCAGATTATGCATATCATCTATGGATGTAGAGCCATGCTGAAGTTCTCAAGGTCAAACCCCAGCCTGGCCTCTCATTCAGTTCATAAGTAAAGAATTTTCTCTGCTGAAGCTCTTGGAACATGCTTGCCTGTCCGAGTAGACAATACCGTCTGAATGGCCAAATAGTTGAGAACCACAAAGATTCACTTCCTTCGTCTTTTATACTGGATTTAATTCAGTGGCATGCATTAGATTCCAGGCTCAACCCTGAGCTAATTTCCACTTTAAAAAAAAGGAAAAAAAGAATCAGCAAGTGATGAGGAAGTCCTTCCCTTCCCCCTTGAAAGCCATTATAAGTCAGAATATATAGTGCTAGAGAAATGAATGATTTCAACCAGCCTTTTATTCAGAATCATGAGGACTAGGATCTTGCTTTATTCTAAGGGGTAGAAACACAGCACCATGGCTGAACCTCCCTCCCCCCCCGCCCCCCCACACAAAGAAAATAAACAATGGAAAAGAGATTTCTCCTCCTGGTATGGTGGACGGCTACTGCCAAGCAGAGTAAGCTGGAACAAATAAGGCATGAAATGAGCCTTTCTCATTACAAATCAGACCACAAGGAGTTAAAAAAAAAAACCCCAAGCACTTCCTTTCGCAGAGAAGAGGTTTGCAAAGTTCTCCAGCTCTGTGGAGATTATGGATCTCTCCTCCCCGCAAACCCCCAACCCCAACTGAAAGAGAAATGTTCTATCCTTGCTCCCACCCCCCTTTTTTTTAAAAAAAAATTCATTTTCACAGATTTAACATCTAACCTCAGGGTTGCTGCAGAATTGGGAACTCTGAAATCAGACTTGCTGTCCCATATTCCGCCCCCCCCTCCACCCTTTTAACATTTTATGCAGAGAATTCAAAATCAATCAAAATCCTTGGTAGAACATTATCCAAGCAGAAAATCCCCCCACCCTTTTCAGTAACCTAGTTGCCTCCTATTCTATACCGTTTCCCTCCTATTCTGCTTAGCCCAGCAAAAAAAAGTGGTACCCAAGTAAGGGATGCCAAAGGATGCTCTCGAGACATCCGGCTTATTACATCGACTCCGGATCAGCCAACGCTGCATTATCAAGGTGAAACCAAAAACTGTAACTCTGCCTTGCACCAAAGAAGACTCACCGTTTCTGTTTCTCCTTGAAACGGGGAGAGGAACAGGAGAGGTCCCGGGCCAAAAATAATCTCAGCCGGTGACTGAAGTTGAGATGACTGCAGAAGGGGCAATGCTGAAGAAACTGGGCAGAAGCGGAGGAGAGAAGAGAAGAGAGAAGAGAAATCTGTCGGTCTTAGTTTGTTTGAGGAGGGTTTGAAGTCTCCTTTTCCTTCCTTCCTTCCCTCCTTCCTTCCTTCCTTCCTTCTTTCCTTCCTTCCTTCCTTCTTTTTCGTTTCTTTCTTTCTCTTTCTTTCTTTTTCTTTCTTTCTCCTTTTTTTAATTTAGCAGCATGATGCTGACAGCTTCTTTTCAGAGTCTTAGTCAGCAAACTTCAAGAAGTAGGGAGGGAGGGAGAGAGGGAGGGAGGGAGAGAAAGAAAAAGGGGAAGAGAGAGAGAGAGAGAGAGAGAGAGAGCGCAGTGCTGCCACCTGGGAAGGAAAAAAATGAGCCCAAAGTTGTACGAAAATGCCC
>NW_020769318.1:23482146-23499911 GCF_900518735.1 Pseudonaja textilis | reverse complement strand
GACACCCACTTCCAGCACATACGTTTCTGGTGAGCCCCCGTGTGACCGCAGCGCAATTGGGGGTGAGGTTGCATCAATGAAAATGCAAAATACAGGCTGTCCTCGACTTACGACCACAATGGCGCCCAATATTTCTGATGTTCACTGAGACATTTAAGTGAGTTTTGCCCATTTTATGACCTTTCTTGCCACAGTTGTTCAATGAATTGCTACAGTTCATAAGTTAATAACCTGGTTGTTAAGAGAATCTGGCTTCCCTGTGGACTTTGCTTGTCAGAAGGTCGCAAAAGGAGATCACATGACCGTCATAAATAGGAGCCAGTTGCCAAGCACCTGAATTTTGGTCACATGACAATGGGAATGCTACAAAGGGGGTAACTACGAAAATGGTCATAAGTCACTTTTTTCAGTGTGGTTGTAACTTTGGACGGTCACTAAACGAAAATCAAGGAATACCTATAGGGTGGGTGGGGATGAATTAATGCAGCACATTAGGCCTTGCTTTGTTAAATGATGGTTTGTTGATAAGCAACCAACTCTGACTTTCTGTATCAGGAGAAGCCATAAATTGGCTTGAAATCCGTAGTTGTTTCGCTCTGTGCCTTGCAGATCTTAAATAAGTGTGACCTCTCTGCTACGCCAGGAACATCAGTGGTGAAGAATGCTGGGAGGTGTAGTCCCAATAATCATCTTCTTTTAACAATCCCATAAGCCTTTGCGGGGGGTGGTGCCTGGGCAACTGAATGGAGCTGAGTGTTTACTGGCCAGATGCCCTTCCTGTTGCCAATACAGAGTTTACTTCAGCAGATATATTCTCATCATGCCCAGAGAGAGAAATATCTGCCTCTACCTACAATTGAGCTCACAGCCTCCTGATTGTGAGGCGAGAGTTCCACCTCTAGGCCATCGCACCACTCTGTGTAGTTCCAACCATGATGCATATAAAAAAATAATAGTAGTAATAATTTATTAAAATTTGTACAGTATGCAGTCCGACGACTCCCTGACACACAGCAACTTTTGAAAATGGGCGGGGCTTAGATCACCAACATTTTGGTTTTTCTGAACCACTCCCACAGGCACCATAAGCCATAATTGGTAGGATTCAGTCATAAACCAGGCTTACAAAGGACTCTGACCATAAACCAGGCTTACAAAGCAAACTAATTGGGTTCACATAAACACGCTAAGCTGCACGATAAGCAAATTTTACTAGCACATTATGTTAAACGGTCTCCCACAAGCCCCTTTCTATCATGGTCATTTAGCAATAACAATTCAGCTGAATGGCCACCAGCAGAGTGGTGGGATTCAAAAAATTTTACTATCGGTTCTGTGTGCGAGGCTTAGTTGGCGTGGCAGGGGAAGGATACTGCAAAATCCCCATTACTTCCCTACCCCACTAACCTGCTTTCCAGCTCCGTTCTCCTGTGCAGGGCAACCAAAGAAGACCCAGCCAATCAGCTGGGACTCGGGAGGCAAAGAATAGATGGGGGAGGGGATCAGTCAGAGATATTTGCCGGTTTCCCGAACTATTCAAAATTTCCACTATTGGTTCTCCAGAACTGGTCAGGACCTGCTGAATACCACCTCTGCTTTCCAGGCAGTTTACCTGTGAATATTACTTTCTGGAATTAAATAACCGGGGAGGGGTGAAGGACACAAATATCTCTATCCTATAATAGCGTATAAGTAGTCCTCGACTTGAAACAGGTTGTTTAACCACCAGTTTGAAGTTTCAACAGACCCCCCAAAATGTACTTACCACCCAGTTCCAATGGCTGTCCCTCTCCCATGATCACACGACCGTATTCAGGAACTGGGAGTGACCATGATTTATGATGTTTTTGTCCAAAACTGTCATTTATTTTCCCCTTTGGCAAAAATGCCACATAGTGAATGGTTTGCTTAATGACTGTTGCATTCGCTCAATGGCCGCTGGGGAAAAAAGTCCTCAGTCTTGTGACGACGCCCTATGAATATAACAGGAAGGATCCATCACTCAATAATCCCAGGACCGCCTGTACTTTTTCAGACGCATCTGTTACAGAGGTGGTATTCAGCAGGTTCCGACAAGTTCTGGAGAACCGCTAGCAGAAATGTTGAGTAGTTTGGAGAACCAGCAGATGCCACCTCTGACTGGCCCCGCCCCCATCTGTTCTCCGCCTCCTGAGTCCCAGCTGATTGGCTGGGTCTTCTTTTGTTGCCTTGCACAGGAGAATGGAGCTGGAAAGCAGGTTAGTGGGGTGGGGACAGAATGGAGATTTTGCAGTAATCTTCCCCTGTCATGCCTACCAAGCCATTCCATGCCTACAGAACCGGTAGTAAAAAAAATCTGAATCCCACCACTGATCTGCTGCATAATGGAAAGCAGGATTTTTAGATGAGATTGATCTTTGGGCTCTGCAGAGGTGGAACATTATTCTAGCAGCAAAAGAACAAAAGAGCCATGATGGTGTGGTGGTCAGAATGTGGCATTGCAGGCTAATTCTGCTGACTGCCAGCAGTTCAATTCTGATCGGCTCAAAGCTGACTCAGCCTTCCATCCTTCCGAGGTCAGTAAAATGAGGACCCAGATTGTTGGGGTCAATAGGCTGACTCTCTAAAACCACTTAGAGAGGGCTGCAAAGAACTGTGAAGAGGTATATAAGTCTAAGTGCTATTGTTATTGCTAAAAAGAATCCTCCAGTTACCCAAATATATGGGGTATAACAAAAGAAGAAGATTGTTGGCTTTCTGCCCAGCCTAAATGCTTCCCAGAACAGGTGATTGGCAGCTAGAAGAAACAGGACACTCAACTAGATCAGAGATTTCCAACCTTGGCAACATTAAACCTGGAGGACTTCAACTCCCAGAATACCCCAGTCAACAAAGCTAGGACTTGAAGTCCTGCAGGCTTAAAGTTGCCAAGGTTGGAGACTCCTGCACTAGATGGTGAATTTGAACTTGTACTGCATTATTAAATCCCGTCACTGGAGCCGACAACTGCTCTGTATTTGATAGCTGTTGTGAAGGTAAAAACCATTTTTTTAATTTTACATTTTTTAAAACCCTGCCTTCATTACTATTATTTAAATAACTCAAACCCCAGCGGTTACATTCACACAACGCACTAAGCCAAATCAACCAAACTTCCCAGGGCTGTCTTGTGGACACAGCCAGTATGGACCTAGATAGCATCGGTCAGTTTAGCCAAGCACAGACAAAAGACACAAGAGCCAAGTTCTTTAAAAGTCATATATTAATCTGTGTGTTTTTTTTAAACTTTAGAATTCTGTAAACAGTGACTTCTTGGTACTGTTCCAGGTCCCTTGTTTCTGCATTATGAACAGGTTCCTTTTGTTCACAAATTAGCACCCCTCCTTTCCAGGTGAAAAATAAGAAAATGGATAACAAGATAGCCAGCGTCCTCACATCCCTCATAGGCTTTCAAATCTCTCCGGTTCTTCTCTATTTTCACATCTCCCAGGAACCTCCCACCCCAAAATCTCAGTGTAGTTTTTTTTAAAGACCTAAAACCATCATGCCTTTAACTCTGTTGGCCACATCAAAAGGATCTGCTATAGACAAATGAACGTTTTTGACTTCACCGTTTCAAATCAGCTTCAAGTGTATCACGCAGACAAGACAAGGGATGGCTGAGGCTGTACAAAAACTCCAGAATGGATTGGGTCGCTCATCCCCAAGTTACTTAAAACACTGTCAGAACTGGGGTTCTCCCAAGGAAACAGCTGTGTGTAACACCATTGGATGTGTGAGCAACAGTGAGCACAAGGTTTCTTTTTTCTTTTTTCACTGGTTCTTCTTCTCTTTGGACTGGGAAACGGAGCTACAGAAAAAGGCAGGTTTGTAGAGACAACGGTAAGCTAAGATTTGTGGGCCCACCGCATAGGCCATGTTGCATAGGACCACAAACCACCAATCTCTTTCTGGGATGCGGTACGGAAAAGGAGTGCGATGGTGAATGGAGGCAGCAACGTGAGAAAACTGAGCCTGAAAAATGGAAGAGACAGAAAGGATTTTGAACAGCGGGTTGGACTATTAGACCTCTAAGATCCCTTCCGACTCTGTTATTCTGATTTTATTTTCAAAGTGGAAAATATACATTTAGGAATTGTCTGGTCTGGTTGTGTGGGTTTTTTTTTTTTTTGTAAAAGTAAATAATGTACGTAATTTTTTTTGTATAGTGTTCTAATTTCCAGCTTTATTTATTGCATTTGTGCCTTCTTCCTTTCCACTCATGTCTGGCACAGAGAGGCAACATAATACAGATATTTTTTTTTTGTATGTTGCAACACACTGATGCTTAGGAGCACAACCATGCCTTAGCAAAGCCTCTTCTAAAAGGAATCACAATATCCTTTTATATAAAGCAGTGTTTCTCAACTTCAGCAACCTTAAGATATCTGGACTTCAATTCCCAGAATTCCCCAGCCAGCACATTGTCTGGGGAATTCTGGGAGTTGAAGTCCACACTTCTTAAGGTTGCAGTAGTTGAGAAACACTGATGCAGAGTCACATCAGAAAGGATTCTTTTTATTTCAGGCAGTCTCATTCAGGCGTGTGTGCCAATTGGCAAATGCTTCAATAATTCCAGGAATAATTTTGGAAATTCTGCTGGGTAAACTGAAGTTAGAGGAGTGGAACACAGCGAAATGCAAATGTAGAGGACCAGAAAGAAATGCCACAGGGGGAATGATGCATTTTTCTACATCTTCTGGGTGCCCTACTCCAAATTATTGACTCAGAAAGTACCCCTGAGGTCATCTAACCAACCTCCATGAAAGAGTGTATTCCAGTGGTTGGCAAAAACTAAAAACAAATGATGTTACTGAGATTTCAACAGTCTCAGCCTCTGAATCTTGCCTGAAACGCTGAGATTTTATGAAGTCTAGTGCAGTTTTGCCAAAATCTCTCCAAAGTTTATTTCCTTCTTGAAGTCTCACAAAATACAGGTAGGCCTCAACTTACAACTAGAACTAGGAGGAGAATTTCCAGAGCCAAACAAGATGATTGGTAACTGAGTCACATCGGAGTTTATAACTTTTTTTTGTGATGGTTGTTAAGAAAATCACTGCAGCTGTTAAGTGAAACATACCGTGGTTAAGGAAATTCAGTTTCCCCCATTGACTTTGCTTGTTGGAAGCTGGCGGGGAAAGTCTCAAGTGGCATTTAATGTGACCATGAGACATTGCAGCCGTCATGCTTAGCAACAGAAATTCTGGTCGCAATTATGGTGATAAGTTGAGGATTGCCTATAAGGATTCTTTCCAATAAAGTTTTGCCGTATGACATTTGTAAAAATTTAAAGTGTCCAGTTTCTGCACTATTCTAACTACTGAACCGTGGTGGCGTGGTAGTGAGAGTGCAGTATGGCAAGGCTAACTCTGCCCGCTGCCAGGAGTTCGAGCCTGACAAACTCAAGGTTGACCCAGCCTTCCATCCTTTCGAGGCCGGTAAAATGAGGAGCCAGATTGTTGGGGGCAATAGGCTGACTCTGTAAAACCACTTAGAGAAGGCTGCAAAGCCCTGTGAAGCAGAATAAACAGTATGTCTAAGGCTATGATGGCGAACCTATGGCACAAGTGCCACAGGTGGCATGCAAAGCCATTTGTGCGGGCACACGAGCCCCAGCCAAACTTACCTGCACTGCACATGAGCACGCCTCCCAGCTGATTTTTGGCCGTTTGAGGCCTCTTTCACCCTCCCGAAGACTTGAGGGAAGCCTCTGTAGCCTTTGGAGGCTGAAAAAAAGATCTGTTTCATCTCTTCCTGTATTTCCAGAAATACCAGAAATGACAAAATGGGCCTGTTTTTTAGCCTCCAAAGGCTATAGAAGCTTCCCTCAAGCCTCCGGGAGAGTGAAAACAACCTCAAACAGGCCGAAAATCAGCTGGGAGGTGCACGCATGCTCAGTGCAGGGGGGCGGGGGTGTTGTACACACATGTGGGGGGGGGAAGGCACATTGCATTGTGGATGCCGGCACGTGCGCACTTTTGGCACACCACAACCAAAAGGTTCGCCATCACTGGTCTAAGTGCTATTCTTTGGTGTTGCAAGTCAAAGAATATGAGAGTTCTGAATGTTAGGATCTCTCCTGACATGGAACTGGGCAGAATTCTCAAGCTCTGCTACATACCTGTCCAATAGCACCAGCAAAAACCAAGGCCCAGTCTCCCATCCACGTGCATCCAGGAACGAGCAACGCATAGATGGAGATGCAGAAATATGGCAGGGCATAAAACAGATACACCAACATCTGCAAACAAGCCCCCACCCCCAACAGAATATTAGATTCCAACACAGATCAAGAATAGAAGATCTCTTGAATGACAATGTCTGTAGAGATTATCAATCATCCACATCATGGTTGTCATGGTGTTTTTCCAAAAGGCAACTTGATTTTTTGAAAATGTTTCACTTCTCATCCAGGAAGCCTTCTTTAGTTCTAAGACCTGAAGAAGCTTCTTAGATGAGACGCCAAATGTTTTCAAGCAAAAACAAAAAAACAAAAAACCAAGTACTTCTGGGATTTGAATGACAACCAAATCTGGATTCAGAGGCAACCACATTAATCCAGATTTTATGAATGTGCTCTGAAAAGCCCTGCTGTAACAGGTGCTGTCATCATAATGAAAGGAAGAAGAAGAAGCAGTCAAGAGCTCAAGATGCAAAAATCAGAAAGGCAACAGATTGGAGAGAAGTTGGCGAAGATATTCAGCAGGGAATTTTCCCTTCCCAGACAATTTGGATGCACCTGAATCTTGGGGTAGGCCACTGGATCTCTCAGGTACGGCTCTTGCAGGTAAATGTAATCAAAGCAGGAATTAGCTGGGCAGTCCAGAACAACCTGTAATTGCACAGAGACACAAAAACATGCACACACTGCTTGTAAATCTATTTCCTTTACCCCTCCCAAAATCACGAACGACTCTTAATACTCCATGCTTCTAAAATGGGAGGATTATCACTCTTGGCATCCTATTTTACACTGTATGCATCATCTGTATCAAAAGAGACTTCCCAAAATGCCTCATTTGGTTTCGCTACTTTTAATGGACAGAGATTCAAGCAGGAACGAATCATGGATTAGAGTACAGATAGTCTTCATTTCCTGACTGCCATTTCCTGGCTGCTTCATTTAGTGACCACTTGCAATTACAAAAGTGATGAAAAAAATAAGTTTATGACCCATCCTCGCATTTACAAGTCTGCAAAGCAAAGTTGAGGTAAAATTGTAAGCTCAGTCTTAGTTTTACTTAGTAATGCTTTGCTTAACAATCAAGTTGTTAAGCAAAGCAGCTGCTAAGTAAAACCATGCCTGAGCTTAGGATTGTATTTGCTCAGAATTGGAACAGCGATAAAATTCCCACAGAGAGAAAAGTGATTGAGAAAATATTTGAATGTGCAGAGATGAATGAATTAACATTAGTAATTAAAGAAAAAGAAGAAAATGAATACTATAAGATATGGGATATATTTTATCAATGGTTGGAAAATAAAACAAGTTAAAACTGAGCAGATGAATATATAGAGAAATAAGTGAATATTGATATAGAGGTGATAAATGTAAGGGATAACAATTTATAAAGGAAATGTAATTATTGTTATATTGGTTAGAAATATAACAATTACAACTGTTAGCACAAGATATATGTACCCAGTCGACACACTGTTTAAAGGAAAGATGGATTTATTGTAAATATAAAATTAAAAAAAACTTTTGAGGAAAAAAAAATCAAGTTGTTGGTTCCAGATGTGATTAGAATATAGTATTGCAGACTGCCAGAAATTCGATCCTGACCGACTCAAAGTTGACTCAGCTTTCCATCCTTCCAGGGTGGGTAAAATGAGGGCCCAGATTGTTGGGGGCAAGAGGCTGACTCTGTAAACTGCTTAGAGAGGGCTGTAAAGCACTGTGAAACAGTATATAAGTCTAAGTACTACTGCTAAGTGCTATTGCTAAACTACCTTTAGTTACTTAACAACTGTCCTCGATGGAAGGCAAGTTGGTAATAATTGTTTTTTCTGGATGGGTTGTAAGTCACTTTTATTCTGTGTTGTGGTAACTTTAAATGGTCACTAAATAAATGGTTGTAAGTTGAGGACTACCTTATGCAAAACATCTAAGGTTTAAATAACCGGTCCAACTGGAAAAATTGTTCAAGGGCTGTTTTAAGGGCAAGCTGTCCCAAATTAAGGCATCAGGTCTCATTCTATGTGCAGAAAACAGTACCTTGAAAGGAAAAACAAGGATAGATAGGTAGATAGATAGGGGTGGCCCTGGGCATCAGCAGGGTTGGCAACAGTCTCCTGACCATGCAACTCATCAGGAGATCGTGACCCCTCTATTAAGGATGCTTACAAAATGCAGATCGGGACCGAAAATGAATCTGCTGATCTCAACATTTTGGACACACTGCAGTCTTGGCAGAATTTATTGCCACAAGACATCAGTACTCGCAGTCCAGCATTGATGGATTACCTGCTGTTCAATCAGGGATCGGGAAAGTCCACATTAATTGCATGAGTTGGATCAGGTCATCAACCTCTCCCGTGCACCAGTAGGAAATAAAAGTCTGTCCAGAAGAGTATTTCTGAATCTTAGCCACTTTAGGAGGCGTGGATTTCAACTCCTAGACTTCCCCAGCCAGCATGGCTAACTGGGGAATTCTGGGAGGTGAAATCCACACCTCTTAAAATGGCCACGGTTCAGAAACAGTGGTATAGACAGACCAGGGGTCTCCAACCTTAGCAACTTTAAGATTTGTGGACTTCAACTCCCAGAATTCCTCAGCCAGCAAAGTATAGACAGACAGCTAGACAGACAGAGAGAGACAATTATCTTTACCAGTCCACGGAAGAGTGTGTAGATCACAGCCAGAAGGAGAAATCCTACCAATCCCAAATCCATAGGGCGCTGGAGCAGATTCTTGTTTTGTTCCTCTGCAACCTTTCCCAAAACAAGAAAAGAAAAGTAGAAGGTAGGATTAAAGCGTCTTGTTCTCAAAATGGGGTAGGGGGTTGGGGTGGATTGAAAACGGGGACCTGACTAGACAAGATCATTCCTATCAACTTGTTTTGAAAGTGCAGCCAGATTGTGAGCTGGCAGGAAGCAATAACGCAATCATAGGGTTGCAGTCAGTGGTGGTATTCAAATTACTTTACTACTGGTTCTGTGGGCGTGGCTTGGTGGGCGTGGTGTGGTGTGGTGGGCATGGTGTGGTGTGGTGGGTGTGGTGGGTGTGGTGTGGTGTGGTGGGCATGGCAAGGGAAGGATATACTGTAAAATCCCCATTCTCTCCCCACCCGACTAACCTGCTTTCCAGCTCTGTTCTCCTGTGCAGGGCAACCAAAGAAGACCTAGCCAATCAGCTGGGACTTGGGAGGCAGAGAAGAGATGGGGGCAGGGCCAGTCAGAGGTGGGATTTGCTGGTTCTCCAGACTACTCAAAATTTCCGCTACCGGTTCTCCAGAACCTCTCAGAACTGGCTGAATACCTCCTCAGTGTTGTGATGTACAACAGACATGGTGGAATGAGTGGAAACTAATCATGGGGAGAAGCTAAGAAGCTTAGAACTAAGGAGAAACTTCCTGACAGAACAATTAATCAGTGGAACAACTTGCCTCCAGAAGTTGAAAATGCTCCAATACTGGAAGTTTTGAAGAAGAGATTGGATAACCATTTGTCTGAAGTGGTGTAGGGTATCCTGTCTAAGCAGAGGGTTGGACTAGAAGACCTCCAAGGTCCCTTCCAACTCTGTTATTCTATTCTATTCTATTTCTTTTAAGACTGTAAACTGACGCCCAACAAAGACTGACTAGTCCAATCTTGGGAGCTTTATAAACTTCAACTCCCAGAATTCACTAGCTATTAACGGAGGTAGTAATTTACCAGTCAAACTGATACAGTTGCTCATTTATCCAAGTCAGTGCTTCTCAACCTTGGCAGCTTTAAGATGTGTGGACTTCAATTCCCAGAATCCCTCAGCCAGCCCTGCTGTCCAGGGTTTAAAGCTGTCCAGGTTAAGAATCATTACTCTAGTTCAGGGGTCTTCAAACTTGACAGCTTTAAAACTTGTGGACTTCAACTCCCAGAATTCTTCCTCCAGTTGTGTTAGCTCAGGAATTCTGGGAGTTGAAGTCCACAAGTCTTAAACTTGTTAAGTTTGAAGACCCTTGCTCTAGTCTGATAAATTGTTTTCTGGATGGTTTGTCAAGAATCAACCAGACATTTACCATGTATTGTATAATTAAACAGATACTGTACTGTCTCCCTTCCGCCCCACCAAGAGTCTTTCCCCAAAGACTTTTATACTTCTGCTTTTAAAAAAAAACGCTGAACCCTCACTTTTATGCTGTTTTGGCTACGTAAGCAAGAATACTTGTCTCTGAGCATTGGAAATAGAAGGAATGAATTAAAAACCGCACTGAATGCTCCTGGAGAGGTGGATAGGAATAGCCAGGGACAAATCAATGGAAAGAATGATGATTTGGGTTTAATAATAAAAAGCACTATTATATACAAGTCAACCCAACACAGTAGCCAGATTAAAAATCCAATACCTTAGAGGTCAAAACTATGTTTATTGTAACTGCTGCCTTGAGTTATTAGAGGTGGGGATAAAGGTGGAATAAAAAGCCAGTTTGGTCTAGTTAAGCACCGGGCTAGAAATTGGAAGGCTGTGAGTTCTAGTTCTGCCCTAGAAGCCGGATGGGTGACTTTGGGCCAATGATCAAGAGACTGTGAGTTCTAGTCCCACCTTTGGATTGAAAGTCAGCTAGCTGACTTTGGGCCAATCACCAGGAGACTGTGAGTTCTAGTCCTGCCTTAGGCATGAAAACTGGCTGGATGACTTTGGGCCAATCATCTGGAGACTGTGAGCTCTAGGCCCTACCTAGGCATGAAAGCCAGCTGTGGGAACCTTGGGCCAGTCACTCTCTCTCCGCCCTAGGAAAGAGGCAAATAACAAACCACTTCCCAAAACCTTACCAAGAAAACCATACTGACTCAAAGTCACCTCCAAGAAAACCACTTTAAAAAAAGGAAACTTAACTTATTATATAAAAAGCACCACAATATACAGGGAGTGATGGTTTATAGAACAGGGCTCTCCAAACTTGGCAACTTTAAGACTTGTGGACTTCAACTCCCAGAATTCTCCAGCCAGCATAGCTCTCATCCGCTATAGAACTAAGGTAATTCTCAATTTACAACTGCAATAGAAAACCAGAATTTCTGTTGCTAAGCAAGTGGGTTGTTAAGTGACTCACGCCCATTTTTAAGCCCCCCTTTTTGCCATAGTTGTTAAGCAAATACTGCAGTTGTTAAATGAATCATGCAGTTGTTAAGTGAATCAGGCTTCCTCCATTGACTGTGCTTGTCGGAAGCCAGCTGGGAAGGTCACACATGACCTCCTGCAACGTTACAATGGTTAAAATATATACAGGTAGTTCTCGACTTACAACAGTTCATTTAGCGACTCTTCGAAGTTACAATGGCACTGAAAATAAGTGACTTATAACCATTTTTCACACATATGACCATTGTGGCATCCCCATGGTCACATGATTTACATCTGGATGCTTAACAAATGCTCCTGGAGAGGTGGATAGGAAAAGCCAGGGACAAATCAATGGAATGAATTGACTCATATTTATGACGGTTGATGTGTCCCTGGGTCGGGTGATCATTTTTGGGGACCTTTCTGACAAGCAAAAATAATGGGGAAGCCAGATTCACTTAACAACTGTTACTAACTTAACAACTTCAATGATTCACCTAACCAATGGGGTAACAAAAGTCGTAAAATGGGACAAAATCCACTTAACAAATTTCTCACTCATAAATTTTGGGCTCAATTGTGGTCGTAACTTGAGAACTACCTGTACTGGTTGCCAAGTGCCCCAGTTTTGATCATGTGCCTGTGGGGATACTGCAATGATGTGTGAGGACAAGTTGACATTTTTTTCCAGTGTCATTGTAACTTCCAACAGTCACTAAACAAATAGTTGTATGTTAAGGCTACCTTTATAGATATATTTTTCATACCTGATCAGCTGTTGGCAGAGGGCAGGTCCTGGGCTGGTCAAATAATCTTTTGGCTGCCCAGATGGGTATGATGAGATAAGGAAGATTGAACAGAAAGGCTGGCCGGATCTCAGAGCTGTATTTCCCTATAAGTAGTAAAGATCAGGATTTGTAAATTTTTGATATATTTTTAGAGAACAGTTTGGAGCTTTAAAATGAAGGTTAAAAAAGGTTTTTCCCTTGAAGTTTAAAGAATTTGAAAGAGTACAGTGAATTTTTGTTAATATAAATGATGATAAAGATTAATAAGAAATATATATTATTGTCCATGGGAGGGGGGGAGTAGAGATGTTAAATTGATTGCTTTATTTAAAGAAAAGAACTATCTAATTTTGTTTTATTTTGGAAACCACTTCTGGATTTTGAGATTGTGATGGAAAAATGACTTTGATTTTGCTGATTATATAGGTTCATTGTTACAGAAATGACTATTGTGTAAAAGTAAAAAGTTGAGACTCTAAAGTTATTATCTTCCACTATGATAAAAAGAATCAAAGTCAATGCCCTTTTTTCTCCCCCACACCCCACATTTTCCCCTTTTCTCCTCCCTTAATTTTCCTTTATTTTCATTTTCCTTTCATTTTCATTTCCTGACTCAATAGTAGTAACCACAGTTACAGTAGTAACTGTAACTTCTAGTAGACCAGGGGTCTTCAAACTTGGCAGCTGTAAGACTTGTGGACTTCAACTCCAAGAATTCCTCCTCCAGTCAGGTTAGCTCAGGAATTCTGGGAGTTGAAGTCCACAAATCTTGCCAAGTTTGAAGACCCTTGTAGTAGACAAATCACTTAAATATGAGCCAGGAATGTGCTGCAGCTGCCCCCCAAAAAGCCAATACAATCCTAGGCTGCATTAACAGAGGGACAGAATGAGGACCATATGAAGTGTTAGTACTGCTTTATAAAGCCTTGATAAGACCATACATGGAATATTATATCCAGTTTTGGTCACCATGATATTAAAAAAGAAGTTGAGACTCTAGAAAGAGTGCAGAGAAGAGCAATGAAGATGATTAGGTAGACTGGAGGCTAAAACACGTGAAGAACAATTGCAGGAATCGGGAATATCTAGTTTCATGAAAAGAAGGACTGGGGGAGACATGATAGCAGTCTTCCAATATCTCAGGGGGTGTCACAAAGAAGTGGGAGTCAAGCTATTCTCCAAAGCACCTGAGGGCAGGACAAGAAGCAATGGGTAGAAACTATCCAAGGAGAGATCCAACCTAGAACTAAGAAAAAATTTCCGGATAGTTAGAACAATTAATCAGTAGAACAACTTGCCTCCAGAAGTTGTAAATGCTCCAACACTGGAAGTTTTTAAGAAGATGTTAGACAACCATTTGTCTGAAATGGTATACGGTTTCCTGCCTAAACAGGGGGTTGGACTAGAAGACCTCCAAGGTCCCTTCCAACTCCATTATTCCATTATTTACATTTTGTATTCTGATAAATTAATACAAATTTTGAAAATGGATTCTGCTATTTTTGAAAACAAAAATTCCAATAATAGCCAGTCCATTCTATTCTTTTAGGACTTTCCCAAAATCTTTTATTCTAAGGAGCGGACTTCTTCATAACGGAAATGGGGGAGGGATTTTGTCAAGACCAGGAAAAAAAAAAAACAGGACTCACCAATCACATTTCCCAGCAGAAAGACCACAAGTGCCATAGTGAAGGATCCTGTCCAATAGAGGCCGACGTTCCGATAACTCTTTCTAGAAGGCAGAATGTTCTGGTAACTCTTTTTTTTTTTTTTTAATAAGCAGCTATCCTGGAAAGCATTACAGGTAGTCCTCAACTTATGACCATCATTGAGGCCAGAACTACGGTTGTGGTCATTAAGCAGGTCCCCATGTGACTACACCCAATTTTATAACTTTGTGGTCATAGTCCCCTCTGGCAATCTTCTGACAAGCAAAGTCAGCGGGGAAGCTAGATTCACTTAACAGCCGTCTTACTAATTTAACAAGTGCAGTGATTCACTTAACAACAGAGGGTAGGAGGCTCATAAAATGGGGCAAGATTTGCTTAACAACTGTCTCGCTTAGCAGCGGAAATTTTGGGCTCAATTGTGGTTGTAAGTTGAGGACTATCTATACCTCCCCATCCTTTTATACTTCAGTGTGTCAAGGAGGCGTTTGCCTGGGCCACCTCACAATATTACTGTCAGGGTTCCGACGATTGCCCTAATTAAATCATGAGCCTCGAGCCAAGCTTCAAAAGAAATCCAAAAGATTTATTAGGAGCAACATGTTCAGCACTAACCCATCTGAAGCCAACTCTGAGACACGTAATTTACTATCACCTTTGACCCTGTTTCCCCCCTTAAGTTGAAGAAGAAACTACGCTTTCCTTAGTGATATGCCCCAGCTCAGCACAGCCTCTATTCTTGTAATTTACATTTGAACATGATTTATCCTATCCTCAATTACCCAAAAAATTAAAACAACCCTAGTTAATAAAACACCAACAAAAACATCACAACAAAAACCCAAAACCCCGACTCCCCAAACACCATGAACATAAATATATTTGAACAATTCGCAAGCCCAGAATTCCTTCATATCCCCACCATTCTCCTGTCTATTCAGATCATAATTCAGATTCTCCAAAGAAACACGTTCACAGGCTGGGTGTCATCAATCACACTCTCCAATGAAGGATTTTCTGTGGCAGAAGACCCAGTAGCCTAGGTTACAATCTCCACAAGATAAGCGTGGAATGTGCTTCTGGCGTTCATCTGCCGCACTGCTCCCTCCTTCCCCCCCCCTTCTTCTTATGGCAACTCAGAAACAGGCATAGGAATGCTTTACGAGTTGACATTTACTTTGTTTCTCCGGACTTAAAATATGTTTCATCCCCCTTTGCCCAGGTTATAGTTCTTGCATGTTTTCATCAAGGTCACCTGTTGTGGTTCACCGGCAGCCTGTGCAGCCGGCAGCAGAATCAGACAGTGGGGAAGAAAGGGGACCAGTCTGGGACTCTGGGGAGGACTCGAGCAAGGGTCCTGAGTCTGATACAGAGATGGGGCCAGGACCATCTAGGAGTGGGGTGCTGACTCCGGAGCCTCCAGAGTCTGGCAGCAGCGAGGCAGAGGAACAAGGGGAGACTGTTCCCAGTGCGTGCATGCGCAGAGCTGCCAGAAGGCAAGAGCAGTTAAGACAAAAGTAGCGACTCAGGAGTAAGGCTTGGAGGTGATTGCCTCTCCCCTAAGGTATAAAGGAGATGCAAAAGGACAGAAACCTTTGCAGGAAGCAACATCATTCGCGCTGTTCAGATTAAACCTTGAAGCTCTGTGTGGACTTTGTACTTCAGTTGGTTTTTCATAGTTACTCTGGCACTTTAGTTGTTGGCAGCAATTCAAAGGAGACAAAGGTGGGTGCTTATCTTGAGGGACTGTTTGGGACTCATTACAGGCTGGGAATGAACATAATTCCCAGCGTTGAAATAAAACAAGAGTTGTTTGGACTAAGCGTGTGCTTAATTATGGTCTCAGGAAGCCTTAGACCAGAACATCACCTCCCTTTGTCTCCATAGCTACCATACCCTATAAAAATACGGTAGAGTCCCAGGAGTTTTTGAGGTCTACTTCTTGATCTGGTCTGTCTCAAATGGCTGAGACTTGGCCTCACCTTTGAACAATGGCTGCAACCATGAGGAGATACATGGCGAAGTTCACCACAGCATGCCAGTAGGAGATCATGATGCCATATGCTGTGCCCAGATAAGGCTCACCCTGCAACCCAGAGGGAAAAAACAGGAACACCATCAGAAAAAAACTCATCTTTGAACTCGCTCCTCTCCCAGATGCCTTCACAGAACAAGTCAACCAGCTGAACGCAACAAGCTCGTTCTCTGTAGCTCCAAAAGGCAGGACTGGAGAGTGCATCAAAACGAAACTGAGCTAAATTTTGGAAGACAATAGGACAAGCTTCCTTGAGAGATGGCAGGGACTCCTCCATTGGAAGTCACAAACCTGAGGTCAAACCAAAGGATGCAAGATTCCTGAGCAGAACTCTGGATCCCTGAGTAGCCTTTCAACTCGATTGGAGCTCACAGGACACTTCAACCATGCCAGTTAAAAACTCAGCGAGTGAATTTTCACCATGATATTGTACAGGTGGTCCTTGACTTATGATCACAACTGAGCCCCACATTTTTGTTACTAAGCAGGGAAATTGACTGAGTCAAGCCCCATTTTATGATTTTTTTTTAAAAAAAAAACCAGTCTGGGATTTCCAGGTGGTTCCCCCATCCAAAAACTAACCACCTTTAGCCCTGCTTAGCTTTTCGAATTTTGAGATCAGCTAGTTGGTGCCCTGTAGACGGGTAAAGCAGCTGAATTGCACCACTTTGAATGGCATCCAGAACCAGCCAGTTAACAGTCAAGGAGCACAAGGGGTAAGGTTAGGATGAGGGTATAGATTGCTCTCAGTGGGGCTGGGTTTCTTGTTTCTTGTCCAATAGTTCAGAAACAATTTCAAAAAGTTAACAAGATCTAATGGGGAAAGAGATCCTTAGGAAATTCCAGAGCTGTGTCATAGATCGGGGGATTTAAAAAATATTGGAAAGAAAGCATGGTGGCGGAAAATCAGTTGATTTTTTTTTTTTATCACATTACCGATCTGGGGAAGATCAAGGAAACTATCCTAACTCCCCACCCTATCAATCCCGAGACTGCATCTCCCAAACGACTAATTATCCCCTAAAAGTGATCAAAAAAGGCAATGCACAATCAAAGCTTGCCTTTTTTCTTTCTTTTTTCTTTACGTACATCACTGCTTCTCGAGGCAGGCTATAGAGACACAGCATTTAATGGGAGGTTTCCCCTACTTGCAAAAGCCCAGGCTGGGTCCCTGCAGACCAACCTCTCTGATGTAGAAATCGGCAAAGCTGCTGGTGAAGCCGTCTTTCTCCAAAGCGATCACAGCATCGGTTCCAGCGATGAAACAAAGGACCATGAACACTGGTGGAACAGAGAGAGCCAGTAAACGGGCATTATGCTTGTACCGGTATGTGTGTTTTCGCAGGCTTTGAACTCTTGAAGCGAGACCGTTACATTTCTTAAACGAATTCATTAATTGTCATTTTATAATCAATCGCTCTTCTAAACTCTGCAAGCTTAAGGCAGTGCTCCTCCCAACCTTTTGGGCACCAGGGACCGGTTCCGTGGAGAGAGGTTTTTTCCGCGGACTGGAGGGGAGCGTGGTTTTATGTGGTGCCGGCATCCTGCGGATGGACCTTCAACTTGTTGGCACGGGCCAGTTTCTGACGGGAGTTGGAGATCCCAGCCTTAGGGGAACTAGCAATTCTTATAACCCACTGAAAATGATCTATAAAAAGAGGGCTGTTCATTTAGTCCCAGATTGATTGTTGGAGGCAATAGGCTGATTCTGTAAACCGTTTAGAGAGGGCTATAAAGCACTGTGAAGTGGTATATAATAAGTCTAAGTACTATTGCTAGTCTCCAGATCAGCGTTTCTCAATCTTGACAACTTTAAGAGATGTGGGCTTCAACTCCCAGAATTCCCTCAGCCAGCCAGGAACTGTCCTTATAATTAAAACAAATGTCAGGGTTCCAAGTAACACACCAACAGAATCAAAACTCCAAGTCAGGAGGATAATAATAATAATAATAATAATAATAATAATAATAATAATAATAATAATAATAA
>NW_020769318.1:23451348-23482136 GCF_900518735.1 Pseudonaja textilis | reverse complement strand
AATAATAATAATAATAATAATAATAATAATAATAATAATAATAATAAAAAAACTACCAGCAGGTCCAACCATGTCAGAGAGGTCTAGGCCGAGGAGCAGAACTTAGTTCTAGTCCTCCCTTTGAGAGGGAAGCCAGCTGGGTGGCTTTGTATAGAACAGTGATGGCGAACCTTTTTGTTGTGGTGTGCTGAAAGCATGCACGCACAGGACGGCACCCACAATGCACGCATGCGCAACAACCCTGCCCCGCCCCCTTACCTGCGCTGTGCATGTGCACACCTCCCAGCTGATTTTCAGCCCATTTGAGGCCGTTTTTGCCCTTTCGGGAAGCCTCTGCAGCCTCGGGAGGCCGAAAAACGGAAATACCAGAAATGTCCATTTTCAGCCTCTGGAGGGCCTCTGGAGCCCAGGGGAGGCCATTTTCGCCCTCCCGGAGGCTCTAGGGAAGCCCCGGGAGCCTCGGGAGGCTGAAAACCGGCCCGTTTTAGCATTTCCGGTATTTCTGGAAGGCCAGTTTTTCAGCCTCCCGAGGCTGCAGAGGCTTCCCTCGAGTCTCCAGGAGGGTGAAAATGGCCTCAAATGGGCCAAAAATCAGCTGGGAGGCGCGCACATGCACAGTGCAGGTAAGCTTGGCTGGGACTCTCGCGTGCACACAAATGGCTCTGCGTGCCACCTGTGGTCCCCATGCCATAGGTTTGCCATCATTAAGTTTCTAATAAAAATTATTAGCTCTCTTTCCTTGTTCAACTCTGACTAACATTTCCCCAGTGGGCGAATACAGGTAGTCCCCTGAGTTATGACTACAATTGAGCCCAACATTTCTGTTGCTAAGCAAGAAAGCTGCTAAGTGGATTTTTGCCCATTTTATGACTTTTCCGTTGTTAATGGAATCTGCCTTCTCCAATGACTTTGCTTGCCAGAAAGTCACAAAAACATCGCATGACCCTGTCATAAATACAAAGCAGTTGTCAAGTGCCCAAATTTTGATCCTATTACCATAGGGATATTGCAAAGATTATTAAGTGTGAAAAACAACCATAAATCACTTTTTCAGTGCTGTTGTAATGGTCACTAAATGAACGGTTGTAAGTCAAGGACTACCTGTATAGGAATGTAGAAAAAAGCTGTCTCCACAGTTCAGAAACCTCCTTTTCATTTATCCATCCTGCAATCATTTGCAGTTATTTGGCAGATACATATTTGCTCATCTGCTGTAATCGCAATCTGTTCAGCTACCTTCAGGGGCCTTATTTATGCAAAAACCACTTCCAAACTGTTGTGATTTAACGTAAAAATATTTCAACCACACTTTCCTGTTCAATGATCAAATCCAGTGTTTCTCGATCTTGACAGCTTGTCGATGTGTGAACTTTTAACTCCCAGCATTCCCCAGCCAGCACGCTTGGCTGGGGAATTATGGGAACTGAAGTCCCCATATTGGTCAAGCTGCCAATATTGAGCAATGGGGATCTAGTTGAGGTAATCAGGAAGTCAGCGATTATTTCCATTTGTCCCTCATGGTCAAAGGATCAACCAAGATGGGAGTGAGAGGCGAAGAAAAGCGACATGCGTGACGAACCAGACAAGTAAAATGGAAAATGAACATACCGTATAAAAGAGGATCATCGTAGGAGCGGTTTGGGAGATAAATCAGAACAAACAAAGGCGACAGAATAATAATACTGAGGACTGCAATCATCGGAGGGCTGTAGGGAGGAAGGAACAAGCACAGAGTTCAAATGCTAAAGTCGTTAATTAAAAAGCCACCACTGGGTACACTGTTACGGGCTCCCTCCATATTCTCTACGAGATTCAGGCATCGGAATTTTAAACTAAATTTAAAGGGGACGGAATTCCCTGGGAACTGCTGTGGTGGCCTAAAGGGCGAAGCTCTCGCCTCACAATAAGGAGGCTGTGAGTTCGATCCTAGGTAGGGGCAGATATTTCTCTGGGCACAATGAGAAGATATCTGCTGGACGTAACTCTGCATTGGCGACAAGAAAGGCATCCGGCCAGTAATCACTCAGCTCCATTCAGTTGCCGAGACTCCACCCCACAAGGGATTAGGCGGCCATTAAAAGATGATGATGGAATTCCCTGGGACACAATACAAGCAGAGACGCTGACAGGGAGAGGGGTTAACAAAGTCACGCTGGCAATCACCCCAGGACTTCCATTCCCAGCATGGACCACTGTTCCCAGGACTTGGCTTACATTTAGAGGTGTCCATGAGGTGGGGAGGAGGTCAACTAAGTCTAGATGGAGACCACTCCTATGCGCTCAAAGCCCTGCCCCTTTTACATGACACACATGAAAAAAGAGGGGTGAACATACCTAATATTCCTTCCTCCTCCTGTTTTCCTCACAACAACAACCCTATGAGGTGGGTTGGGCTGAGAGTGACCAGCAGCCCAAAGTCAGCTAGATGGCTTTCATGCTTAAGGCAGGACTATAATTCACAGTCACCTGTTGATTGGCCAAAAGTCCCCCAGATGGCTTTCATGCCTACGACAAGACTAGAACTCACAGTCTCCTGGTGATTGACCCAAAGTCACCCAATGATTTCATGCCTAAGTCAGGACTAGAACTCACAGTCTCCTTATGAATAGCCCGAAGTCCCCCAACGACTTTTATACCTACAACAGGACTAGAACTCACCATCTCCTGATCTCTAGCGTGGTGCCTCAAACCACCAGACCAAAATACCTCACTTATTATCCTTATAACATTATTGCTTCTGTGTAATTTTTACTGGGGTGATTTGGACTCGGCCTCCGAGTAGGGAAAGATGGAGCCTTATAAACAAATATTTTATTATTTATGTCTTAAATTTCTATGTTATGAACCAAAGCAGCTCTGGGTGGCTTACAATACAGTGTAACTTTGCTCGTTTGTCATCATCGTTTGTAACTCCATTGCCCGTAATATATAGGTCCTACTACAGAGAGAGGCTGCAGAATGAAGCACTGATTTTAGCCATATGACAGTTCCGGTAAAAACAAACAAACCATCCCTTCATCAGTGTTCTGCTGAATTGCTTTGCAGATGGGATTGTGTGGTTGCTAAATGCCCACCTATTTATTCTTAATTGACTGGCATAAAAGTTCCGTACTTGCCCATTTACAGGACTCCAAAAACTGCAGTTTCCAACTAATTCTGATTATTATTTTTAAGAGTCCAAAAGCAAAGGAAGGTTTTTTCTGCCGGGACTCCTTTCTAACTGAAAAGGTGAGACAGCTCGACCTGCCATGGTTTATGCACAGAGCATAATATCCCCACTTCCCTGTCTTGACTGCCCCAAACCAGAGAGGAATCTCTCTTTGAATGCAAACTGCTCAGCCGGTTTATGCCATCAGCAGCCAATGCACCGAGCCCTGAGCAAGCGTTGCAGAAAAGAGCTGCTGCCTGGTGTCGAACTGCAATGCAGATCCAGGATTCATGCAGCGAGCCCGGCGGTTTAGAGAGGTCAGAAAAGGCCACTTAGCATCTGCAGAGCTGCACGGGGGTCTCCAGATCAATAGTTACAGCTGGAGAGGCAAAAGAGGACATGATAGAGGGAACACAGAGGGCTCCCTCCCACCCCCTGGTTGTAGTATTTTTTTTATAGATGGACTCCAAGCTGCCTTTAAGCAGGAAAATGCCAAGCGAGCCAGCTCAGCATTTAGCTAAGCATATGACGGTTTTTTCTTTGCCGGTTGAGTTTTGATTGTTCTCTACAAGCGTTAGAAAAAAAAGGCTTTTTTCACTGCTTCTAGCAAGTATGTTAAATGTGGCTCAAGGCTATGCTGGCTGCATTCTCCCCCTTTCTCTTTCTGCAATGGTCAGATCATTCCTTGAATACAAGCAGCTTTTGACTTATGCCCATAATCGAGACCAACATTTCCATTGCTAAGCAAGGCTTTAAGGAAAAGACGGACTAGGGGTGACATCATAGCATTGTTCCACTATCTCAGGGGCTGCCACAAAGAAGAGGGAGTCAAACTATTCTCCAAAGCACCTGAAGGCTGGACAAGAAGCAATGGGTGGAAACGAATCAAGGAGAGAGGCAGCCTAGAACTAAGGAGATATTCCTGATAGTTAGAGCAATTAATCAGTGGAACAATTTGCCTCCAGAAGCTGTGAATTCTCCAACACTGGAAGTTTTTAAGAAGAGATTGGACAACCATTTGTCTGAAGTGGTGTAGGGTTTCCTGCCTAGGCAGGGGGTTGGACTAGAAGACCTCCAAGGTCCCTTCCAACTCTGTTATTTTATTCTATGATCCAAGGCCGTTTTAACAAGGTCCCTTTCAACTATTTTATTCTGTTGTTCTGCTCCTTCTGTTCTATTCTATTCTATTCTAGTTTCTGTTTCTACTTCTATTATTTCCATTCCATATAAGTAATGCCCAATTTTATGACCCCTTTGTCACAGTTGTTAGGCAAATCACCGCGGAATTACTGTTAAACCAAACACACGGTTGTTAAGCAAATCTTCCCCCATTGACTCTGGGGAGCATTGTAATTGCAAACGCTCACTAACTAAACTGTTGTATGACTCCCTGTAATGGATTCAGGCACTAGACTAGATGTTCTCTAAGGGACCTTTGTAAGCCCTTATATCCTTACAGTATGTTTCTGTATCAGGGAAGAGAAGCAGTTTGGTGTAGTGGTTAAGGCACCGGGCTATAGAAATCAGGCGCCCTTGAGTTCCAGTCCCTCTCTCTCAGCCCTCGGAAGGAGGCAATGGCAAAAACCATTTCTGAAATCTTGCCAAAAAACACGACAAGGACCAGCCTAGGCAGTCGCCAGGAGGCCAACACTGAGTCAAATGTTAGGGAAAGGCTGTTTTGACCAGACGTTGAAGGATGAACATTTGAGGAATTTCTCCTTGCAAGGATCATTTGCACAGACTCTCTCCTGATAACCAGGTTTTAAAAATGACGGGTCCCTCACCATCCCCCGTGCTGTGTTAGATCCTCGTAGCTTTGGGACACGTTTCAAAAACGCTCTGCAAGAAATTAGCCTTCCTTCCATTCAGCTGCTGAGTCTGTACACAAGAGCGAGCTGCCTTTTAAAAGTCTTTATGTTCTTTTAAAAATAAGAAGACGGCGCACTATATTGCTTTATGCACTCTGCATATATTGCTCTACAGCCTAAGATATAATGAAAAGCTTAATAAATGCATTCATTTTATAACAGATATTATTTATCCTATGGATGTTTCATCTGTTAATTAACTTTGGGTTATGTTGAGTTCATTTTAATTACTGTAACACTTTTTTTTCCTTCATTGCACAATTACTATTTAATGGAGGCATCGTAGGAGGAGAGCTATGCTATTTATGATAGCCAACATTAAGCAAGAATCTTTACTGGTTAACACACTTTCTTAAAGCCATCAACTTTCACAAGCTGCAGCTCCCAAAAGCTTCTGTCTTTTAATAAAATATATCGATTTGAAAAGCTGCTACTCGATTCCTCTTGAACAAAGATAATCCTTGCTTAATAACCATCTCATTTAGCAACCGTTCCCAGTTACAATATTGATACTGAAGTGACTTTAGGGCCAGTCCTCACATTTACAACCTTCACGGGTCTGTAAACCAAAACTCAAGCAAGATCACAACTTGTTAACCTCCTAATCTTTGAATTTTTAACCTTATTTATTTTTACTTGTCGGTTTTAATGTGTTTTTAACTCTGGTAAAACTCTGCTTAAGCTATGCCTTTATTCATATATCTGATTTTATTGTACTGTTTGTAAACTGCCCAGAGTCACCTAGGTGAGATGGGCAGTGTAGAAATTCAATAAATAAACACAAGTGTAGTTTCACTTAGCGACCAATTCATTTAACAAAGTTACCAGTTTCAATTGTGGGCACTAAATGAGGACTACCTATAGATCTTGGTTGTGCAACCTTTTGGCTTGCCTGGGCCACATTGGGTGAAGAGGAATTGCCTTGGGTCACATACAAAATATATAATATAGTCATTATACATACATATATAACAAACTTCCTTTATTTTTTATTATTTTGTGGGGCCATGTTACTAGCATACAACCTTTGAGCCAGAGGTTGGACATACCTGCTGTAGATGCTTTTCTTTTATATTTCACTGTCTGGACAAATAAAAGTACAGGTAATCCTCAATTTACAACCACAACATTTCAGCCCAGCGTTTATGTTGCTAAGTGAGACATTTGTTAAGTGAGTTTTGCCCCATTTTACGATCTTTTCTGCTGCAGTTGTTAAGTGAATCACTGCAAGTTCTGTTAAGTTAGTCAAATGGTTGTAAAGTGAATTTTTACTTGAGACTTTCAAGAGGAGATTGGACTGCCGTTTGTTGGAAGTGGTGTAAGGTCTCCCGCTTGGGCAGGGGGTTGGACTAGATGACCTATAAGGTCCCTTCCAACTCTGGTTATCTGTTATCTGAATGTGGCTTCTCCCTTGAATTTGCTTGTCAAAAGTTTTCCCAGGGAAGATCATCACAATGATCCAGAGACTGTCCTAAATATAAACCAGTTGCCAAACGTCTGAATTTTGATCATGTGATCATAGGGATACTGCAAAGGTTGTAAGTGTTTTTAAAAAAATGGTCATGTCATTTTTTTTTCAGTGTTGCTGTAACTTTGAACGGTCACTAAATGAACTGTTTAAGTCAAGAACCACCTGGAATAGACAACGTTAGGCCTATACTACATAGGATATCAGCACCTCCACTCTGAGTTCAGAGAAAACAGTCTCTATAAACTTCCAGGACGCTGTGTCAGCCTGCAAATTGTGTCAGAATTGGATCCAAAGGGCGCCTAGTCATCGGCTCCAACCAATCTTTGCAATATCCAGACAGAGGTAAGCCGGCCATTCAAAAATTGGCAGCTTGGGGTCACCTAAGCTGCTCGCGTCAGCCCCAAATATTTAGCTGCCCGAAACAAAACTTTAAGATGGTGTTTTCTCCCCAGTTTGTGTACAAAGGCTGGGATGGGCTGGCAGATGATCCCTTCCCTGAAGAGAGGGAGGGAGATAAGTGTTCCTTCCTGAAACAAAAATAAAGCCTTGCCGATCATGACTATAGAAATGCTGATGGGTTGAGTGGCCTTATGAACTAGAAACTTGGAATGTTGGATTTTGGGCTACCGTGGACTATCAATAGAATAGAACAGAATTCTTTCTTGGCCAAGTGTGATTGGACACACAAGGAATTTGTCTTTAGTGCCTATGCTCTCAGTGTACATAAAGAAAAAATAAAATACATTCATCAAGAATCATAAGATACAACACTTAGTGATAGTCATAGGTTATTAAATATGCAATCAAAATCATACTGGGAAACAAATAAAACAATTGTAAAGATACAAGCAACACAGTTATAATCATAAGTGGGAAGAGATAGATACTAGGAAGGATGAAAAGAATAATAGTAATCCAATACATTCTTAGTAAATAATTTGACAGTGTTATGGGAATTTGTTTAGCAGAGTGTTGGATTTGTTTAGCAGAGTGATGGCGTTCAGTAAAAAACTGTCTTTGTGTCTAGTTGTTCTGGTGTGCGGTGCTCTATAGCGTCGTTTTGAGGGAAGGAGTTGAAACAGTTTATGTCTGGGATGTGAGGGGTCTGTAGATATTTCCACAGCCCTCTTTTTGACTCGTGCAGGATACAGGTCCTCGAATGAAGGCAGGTTGGTAGTAATTGTTTTTTCTGCAGTCCTAATTACCCTCTGAAGTCTGTGTCTGTCTTGTTGGGTTGCAGAACCAAACCAGCCAGTTACAGAGGTGCAGATGACAGACTCAATAATTCCTCTGTAGAACTGGATCAGCAGCTCCTTGAGAACCTTCACATTCAAGTGCAGCATATCTGATGCTGAAGACAAATGCTGGTTTTTCTCTTTCTAAAAGAAGTTGCAAACTTCTTTGTTGTTTTTTCTGCGGTTCTAATTATCCGTTGAAGTCTGTGTCTGTCGACTTGTCTTGTCTGTCAAGATTCATCTCTCCCAGAATGTTTCTTTCTATGGAAAATTCAAGGGGAATTCGAGGGGATAGAAAATTCAAGGGGAAGTGTGGAATTATATTTGTTGGGGGGGGGAATTCTGGGAGTTGAAGTCAACACATCTTCAAGTTGCAAATGCATTAATGCAAACTCAGGCATCCATCCAGAGTAGGATTTAATGCAGGGGTAGCATTTTAATACGGCCACTTCAAAAGTGCTTTTTCCCCCCTTTTGTTTTGTTTAAATTAAAGAAGGGGAGGCTATCATATGTTTTAAGGATTGCAGCGAGTGACTTCTTCACCTGCAAAGTTTTGAGTCCTAATTTTGCTCTTTAAAGCCTCCAACATTAAACTAACAAAAACATAGCAACATTTTGGCCACACCTACTGTGGGGCAGTCCAGACGGGCAAGAAAGGGTTGCATTTGGGTTATTTGATATACCTAGGCTGGTGGGATTTTTTTTTATCCCAAGGCTGGGTCCCATGCAAAATATATTCTGTGGGTAGAAATGAAAGCGTGACTCCTGGTGGTGAAGTGGTTAAAATGCAGTACTGCAGGCTGCCTGCAATTTGATTCTCAGGGGCTCAAGGTTGACTCAGCCTTCCATCCTTCAAAAGTTGGTAAAACGAGGACCCAGATTGTTGGAGGCAATATGCCAACTCTTTAAGCCACTTAGAAAGGGTTAGAAGAAGCACTGAAGCACTGTAAAATGGTATACAAGTTTAAGTGCTATTGCTATTTGGGAAGAGAGACAAATGCTAATAGAATAGAATAGAATAGAATAGAATAGAATAGAATAGAATAGAATAGAATAGAATAGGATAGGATAGGATAGGATAGGATAGGATAGGATAGGATAGGATAGGATAGGATAGGATAGGATAGGATGGGATGGGATGGGATGGGATGGGATGGAACAGAATAACAGATAACAGATAATCAGAGTTGAAAGGGACCTTATTGGTCATCTAGTCCAACCCCCCGCCCAAGCGGGAGACCCTACACCATTTCTGACAAATTATAGAATAATACTAGATAGAATAATACTAGAATAGAATAATACTAGAGAATAATAGAACAGAAATAATAGAGAATAATAGAATAGAGAATAATAGAATAGAGAATAATAGAATAGAATCTGGAAAGAACATTGGAGGTCGTCTAGTCCAACCCCTGCCTAGGCAGGAAACCCTACACCATTTCAGACACCATTTTATCCAACATCTTCTTAAAAACTTCCAGTGTTGGAGCATTCACAACTTCTGGGGGCAAGTAGTTCCATTGATCAATTGTTCTGTCAGGAAATTTCTCCTTTGAAATGCCTTCAGTGTCAAGCTCTAATTAATAGTATAAAATCCGAGCTATCGCTGCCCTGCATTCCTTTGGAATTGCTTTACACCAGCAAACGGGCAAATTGCCACAGCATAGATTACCTGGCAGACCCCGGAATGTATTTTTAGGCACAATCATTAATGATTTCCCTATTTCCTGCCAAAGGAGACAGGCCAGGAGCCCTGGCAAGCCGGCTTGGCGAGAGGCAGGGAAACTAAAGATCAAATGGATCATCGTTGTCTACAGTGGCGTTTCGTTAATTACTACATAGTGTTCAACCTTCGGCTCAAACCCTGACACTGAATCCTGGGATTTGATCCCTGGATTTGAGTTGGACTCTTGCTCTATGATCAAGGATGCTCTCTACAGCAAGGCCCTCCCTATTCCCCAGGGCATGCGGAGCCCATCACCAGATTGAAGTCCCTTAGGCCATCTTGGAAAACAGCCGTTCCCTTAACATCTACTCTGTTTAACCCCTAGAGTGCCTGGAGTGGGGAAAGGGACAAGGTATGAGCCGTGGTGGCTCAGTGGTTAGAGAATGCAGTACTGCAGGCTACTTCTGGTGACTGCCAGCTGCCTGCAATTTGGCAGATCGAATCCCACCAGGCTCAAGGTTGACTCAGCCTTCCATCCTTCCGGGGTGGGTAAAATGAGGAGCCAGATTGTTGGGGCCAATAGGCTGACATTTGTAAACTGCTTAGAGAGGGCTATAAAAGCACTGTGAAATGGTATACAAGCAGGGGTGGGCTGCTGGGGGCTCGCAGGGGCCCTAGCTAAGACTCTGCGGCACTTGGAGAGCCCCCAATAACCTCAGAAAGACAAGCAGCAAAGGAAAGCTCTTAATAGGCTTAATTGAACCTCTGGGCATTCAGCCAAGAGCATTTCACACCTGGTAAAAGTGTTGCAAGCTAGATAAACAATCCACTCAGCACTTGTGAGGGAGAGCCATTGAGAAAATCAGATAACCCAGCCACTAGCCTCCGAGGGGATTAATTCCCAAACAATAAGAATCACGTAACTCACCAGAAACTCCACTAAGACTCCAAGATCCCTCTCACAGTCACTGCTATTAAGCCTGGTTTCATCCGGCCTTTCATTTAAGTATTAAATGCACAAAATAATAAATGCTATGGTTCTCTGGCAACAGGTGTGGACGGCTGAGGTCTCTGACAGCGAGGACTCAGACAAGGGGCTGCGTGTGTTAGCATCTGTTGCTAAGTAAGACATTTGACAAGTAAATTTTCCCCCTTTTTACAACCTTTCTTGTCATGGTTGTTAAGTGAATCACTGTACTTGTTAAATTAGTAACACAGTTGTTAAGGGAATGTAGCTTCCCCATTGATTTTGCTTGTCAAAAGGTTGCAAAAGGGGATCCCGTGACCTGAGGAACCCAACCGTCATAAGTATGAGTCAGTTGCCAAGCATCTGAATTTTGCATCACATGACCATGGAGGACCATGCAATGGTTGTAAGTGTGAAAAATGGTTCATAAGTCACTTTTTTCAGTGATGGGGAGACTTTGAATGGTCACTAAATGAACTGTTGTAAGTCAAGGACTACCTGTATATATTGACTTCTCTTCTGTTTTAATAACTGCCATTTAATTTTTAAGTCTTGCGGACCCAGTGCTTTTTCCCTTTGTCCTATGATTTTTTCATGGGCAGATTTTGAGGCACAGCAAGTGACAGGCAGATGCAGTTGGAACAGTGGTGGGATTCAAAAAAATTTAATACCGGTTCTCTGGGCGTGGCTTGCTGGGCGTGGCAGGGGAAGGTTGCTGCAAAATCCCCATTCCCTCCCCAGCCCACTCACCTGCTTTCCAGCTCCGTTCTCCTGTGCAGGGCAACCAAAGAAAACCCAGCCAATCAGCTGGGACTCGGGAGGCGGCGAATAGATGGGGGCGGGGCCAGTCAGAGGGGGTATTTGCCAGTTCTCCAAACTACTCAAAATTTCCACTACTGATTCTCCAGAACTGGTCAGAACCTGCTGAATACCACCTCTGAATTTGAGAACGTTACCAGATCAGGTGAGACACAAACCTGCAGATTTTAATAGAGGCTCAGCCTGCCAAAATTTCAAAATTTAGGGGTTCCCCTCCCGAATGATGATTTTAAACAGGATCATCGCGATCACTTATACCTGCCAGGAGTAGAGAAGGCACTAGGGCAAATTGGCAGTCAAAATTGTAGCTATGTCAAACAGGGCCCCCATCATTATGATAGCTGTTGTTATTATCCTTATGCAAAACAAATCTTTCCCTAATGGCATTAAATTTTAAACTATCTCATTTCAACCCTCCTACATTAAACCCCCTGCCTTTAAACGGTCTACTTTACATTACATTTTAAAGCACTGAAATTCACTAAAACAAAACAAGCGCTTTAAATCAAGGTAAAATTGGAATTAAAGCTATTGAAAAGCTACTAAAACAATCAAAACTCAGGAGGTGGGTTTTTTTTCAGGCTTATTTGAGGACCACCAGAAAACAGTCCAGCCCTACAAGGAGAGTGTGTCTTTACCAAAAAATCTACCAAAAACTAAGAAGCTGAAGAAGCTTCTTGGATGAGAAGCAAAATGTCTTCAAAGAAAAACCAGAAAGTTTAGTTGCCTCTTGTGGGGGGGAAAAAAAGGCACCTTTGGGACAACCTGGGACTAACATGGCCATAAATGGGCTCTACGCTACCAAAGACACTGATGGTTTCCATCTTTGCAATTTGGAATAGACTCTCTTGCTCCAGCAGGGGGTTGGACTAAATGACCTCCGGGGTCCCTTCCAACTCTGTTATTCTGTTATTCTATGTTCTCTCCCGTTGTTTATCCTGTGTGTTCCCTTCCCACAACTCGACTTGTGACAAGTCACCCCGGCCGTGCCAAACCTTCTTCCTGGTCCCCAGAAGTCGTGGGGAAAAGAGGTTTAAGAGGGTCAAGGGAGGAGGGGGAGGGAAACCAACAACCCCGGGGCAAATCCGTGTCCTTCGTGCTTCGTTCACACGACACACGTACCTGAGCAAAGCCGCGAGGGTGTTCAAGAGGTAGAATAACGGGAAGGCGGAAAGGTAAAGGCCGACGGCGGCCCAAAGCGGGTGCAGCCGCATGGCCAGCGGCGCGGAGAGCAAACCTGGAAGAAGAGGGTCGTGGGAAAGGGCGACGAGGGGCGATCGCTCCAGCAGGGAAGGGGCGATCGGCCAAGCGGCGGGTTCCTGGGCGTAACACAAACCTCCTCGCCTCTCATGCGATCCTCTCGCCCAAAAATGGGGGGGCGGGAAAGAGGACTTTCCGCCCCCCCTCCTTTCCTCTATCCAAAGGTCGTGACTGTTGGCAGCTTTCTTGCTCAAGCGATCCCGGGGGAAAAGAGCGGCGCACCTCTTAAAAGGGCAAGACACACCTTTGTTGGTTCCCCCCCCCCCCCCCCGCCTCCCCCCCCCCCCAGCACCCCTTCGAGGATCGTGGATTTGGCCTTCCCTGCAAACCGGCCTGGAGAGAAAAAAAAGTGCTTTTTCCGCGCTGATTCCTAACCCGGGAGAGACGCTGAGTAACCAACCGCTGCAAATGGTATCTTGCCAATGGGGTCAATAACCATCCGATACGGACTTCATGCCAAGTGTGGCTCAGCCTCTGGCTGGCATAACGAAGCCCTAGCAGCGGGCTTATTTCCCCCTCTCCCCACCCACCCGCCAAAAAACCTTATCCTAAGATTTGCGCAATGAATTGCAAAGTCCAAAACAAACGTGCCTGTGCATCTTTGGAGATTTTCAGTCATCCAGGTCGTGGTTGTCCCAAAGGTGCTTTTTTTCTCCAAAAGGCAACTGGACTGCCTTGGTTTTGTTTTGTTTTTTCTTTGAAGACGTTTCGCTTCTCATCCAAGAAGCTTCTTCAACTCTGACTGGGGGACTTTGGTCTCGAATCTGGGATTGCCCATTCTTTTGCATTCTTTTAACAACTCCTACAAGAATGCAAAAAAGGACCAGCTGTCTGCAAGGAGAATAAATCCTTCCATTCCCTGCCATACAGTCAGAGCTGAAGAAGCTTCTTGGATGAGAAGCAAAATGCCTTCCAAGAAAGAAACAAGAAAGGCCAGTTGACTCTTGGGGGAAAAAGCATCTTTATGGGAAACCTGCCTGTGTGGTTTCATGTTGTCAAGACTGCCTGTCTGTCATTGAGATGTTTTGAATTCAGCAAATCAAGTTTGCCAGTCCCTGTGGCTAGGATCAAAAGAAGACAGGGGTTAAGAAAGAGGCATAAAGCCTTAGTGGCAAGACACCCTAGAGGTCATCCAATCCAACCACCACCACCCCCATCACTGCTAGATTTGCTGCAGCATCTCTGATGGAAGAGCATATTTAGGAGCAGCCTGTCATCTTTTTCAGGGTCACCAGGTATATATTTCCTCTGCTTGTGCAGCTTACTGGCAAGAAACTTATCAAGGCAGAAATGTAGGTAGCTGGCAGAGCTTTTCCTATTAATCCATCATTTCCAGTGAGCTTCCCCTGTTTCAATTTTTGTTGTGTTGGCAGATTGCTGTTAATTGCAAAATAAAATATAAAATATATGCCAGAATGGGTTGCGAATCCGTTTTTTAAAAAAGGAGAACCTGCATGGTTATAAGTTGGCTAGCTTTTAGATTACCCTATAATGCTTTCCTGACTCTAAATTTAGAACAGTGATTCTTAAAATTGGGGGGGAATTTTCCCAGAGGGAGAAATTTGGGCACATCCTGGGGGAGTAATAGAGCAGATGGTAATTACTTATTTGTGAGTTGAGGATCCATTTTGGGATTGCTGTGGCTGAGACGCTTGTGTAAAACTAGTCTTTTTATTTTTGTTTTAAATGGGTGTAATAGTATTTGAGGAAAAGGGATAATTGGCTGTGACAATTTAAGTGCCGCTCTTTTAGAT
The DNA here is from genome assembly GCF_900518735.1 of Pseudonaja textilis. The sequence continues at coordinate 23,467,945 of NW_020769318.1, read as the reverse complement.
TAGAATACATTTTAAGGCTTTGTGTCTGTTCTCTCATGCCAAATCAGTAATGTTGATTTTCCTCATCAACTGATGTGCCAATTATTTTTATGTTGTTATGATGATGAGCAGTGTCATTTTGAATTGGGCAGACTTAAATTCAGTGTATGGAATTAAAATAACAAAAGCTCCTTTTGACTTGTGTTTCCAAGAGGCCCTCAACTTATGATCACAACTGGGACCAGAATTTCTGTTGCTAAGCAAAGTTACACCCCATTTTTGTCACAGCTGTTAAATGTATTGCTGTTAAGTGGATCAGGCAGTCGTTAAACAAATCTGACTTCCTCAGCTGTCTTGGCTTGTCATAAACCAGCTGGGAAGGTTGCAAATGGTGATCATATGACTCTGGAAACATATAAATACATGTTGGTTGCCAAGTGCTTGAATTTTGATCATGTGACCGTGGGGATGCTATGACGGTTGTAAATGCGAAGACCAGTTTTCAGTGCTGTACTTATTTCAGTCAGTCACTAAAGAAATGGTTGTAAATCGAGGATTAGAATTCTTTATTGGCCAAGTGTGATTGGACACCCAAGGAACTTGTCTTGGTGTAAATGCTCTCAGTGTACATAAAAGAAAAGATACATTCATCAAGAGTCAAGAATCATAAGGTACAACACTTAACAATAGTCATAGGGTACAATAAGCAATCAAATTACTTGCATTTATTTTGTCTGGGCCATTCTTGAGTTCAGAAAGCTGTTTCTTTTTTCATTCACGGTGCTCTTTTTGTCTTTAAAGATCTTAATGGACTGTTTTTTAAATCTGGTACATTGGAAGACATGTGGACATCAACTTCCAGAATCCCCCAGTCAGCATCACAACAACTCCAGATGTTGGACTCCAGGTGCCCCAAACTCCCAACCATCTTATTGAGTCACAGCTGGTTTGTCCCCATCCAGGCATGGGGCAGGCACCTGAACAGGTTATGCTGGTATATGTTCGTTTGTTTTATTGATTGATTTTACTGTATTTAGAGCCTGCCACAGACGATGGACTCTGAGCAGAGTACTGCAAAATTCCTTCCCAAAATTACTTAAAAACAGAAACACGTAGTAGAAATCCGTAAAAAGGTTTTCGCTGACATACAGGATGATGCAGTAGTGGAGGTGTTGAATTATGAGTGGGGCGACCAAGTTTTTAATTCCTTCCTCAGTCATAGAAGCTTATCTGCTGAATTTGGGCTAGTCCCTCCCTCCCAGTATAAGAGCCAATCAGGGGTAGTAGGGGGTTGGGCTAGGAGTGGGGAGATCCAGGTTCCATATTCTAGGAAGCTCATTGGTTGTCTTTCAGCCAGTCTCCCCCCCCCATCAGCCCAGCCTACTTTGCAGGAATGTTGTTGTGGGGAAAAATAGTGAACTCCCCCAAAGTTAGAATATAATACAAGGGTCTTCAAACTTGGCAAATTTAAGACTTGTGGACTTCAACTCCCCGAATTCCTGATCTGACACAAGTCTTAAAAGGTGTCAAGTTTGAAGGTCCCCTGCTCTAATAAATAAATATTCAGGTCCATCAAAGGTGCCATTTACTTCACTGGAAGGCTAAATAAGTACTTTCAAAATACCTGAAGGGCCTTCCATAAATTGGGAATCATCACCAAAGCAACCTGTCACTTGACCAATGAACCTGGTGAGCAACAGAGAGCCAGAAGGACAGGCCTTCTTTAAATCACCAAAACGATCCATGAAATCATCATTTTTGCAAAGGGCCATTGTTCAGTGGATCTTGTTTTGCCTTCATTAAAAGATAGGCTGCAGTCCAAGTGCAATAGATACTTAATATAAGTAGTCCTCGACTTACGACTACAACTGAGCCCAAGGATTATGTTGCTAAGTGAGTTTTTCTCCAGTTTACTAACTTTGTCACAGTTGTTAAGTGAGTCACTGCAGTTGTTAAGTTTGTAACACGGTTGTTAAGTGAATCTGATTCCCCCAGTTGACTGCTTGTCAGAAGGCTACAAAAGGTGATCACATGACTTCAGGACACTGCAACTGTCATAAATATGAGTCAATTCCCAAGCATCTGAATTTTGATCATGTGACCACGGGGATGCTGCAAGGATTGTGTGGAAAAAATGGTAATAAGTTGCTTTTTTCAGTGCTGTTGTAACTTCAAACGGTCACTAAGTAAATGTTGTAAGTCAAGGACTACCCGGATAGACCAACTATTAGTCCAGCTTAGAATTTTCTACACCAATAAATATAAAGGATAAGTACAATGGTTTTGCTTTTCTTGCTCCAGAAAACATAAAAACGGCTGCCAAAAATGAAAAGTGATGAAAATTAAACCCAGTGGGATTCTTACGTGCTTATAAAACGCTGGTTTTCCCACTTCTAAAGGATTATGATGAATGTAGTGCACACTGTAATTTTTTTTTTATTTTCTTCATCTTGCAAGGATACAGAGAATTTGCTTCTTGTTAGCAACTGGGACATTTATCAAGAGAATAACTTTTTTTAAGCTGCCCTGGAAGATTTTGGATAATTTCTATAAAGGACGGCAGTCTCAAAGAGAGGGAACAAAAAAAATATAAAGGATGCTTGTATCTTTATAGGCACATTTTGATAACAGGATTGAGAGTCAAGTAATCATCAATGAGAAAACAACTGATTTTTTTTTTTTTGAGAGTGGGGAGCGGGTTTATGGATTCTGTTCATGAAATTTAAAAGTTGTAAGCCACCTGGAGTTACCCTGAGATGGGCAGCCATATGGATTTGTTTCATAAATATCAGTAGTTCTCGACTTACAACTACAATTGAGCCCAAAATTTCTATGACTAAACAAGACAGGTAAGTGAGTTTCGCTCAGTGGTGGGATTCAATTTTTTTTTACTATTGGTTCTGTGGGCGTGGCTTGGTGGGCGTGACGGGAAAGGTTACTGCAAAATCCCCATTCCTTCCCCACCCCACTAACCTGCTTTCCAGCTCCATTCTCCTGTGCAGGGCAACAAAAGAAGACCCAGCTGATCAGCTGGGACTTTGGAGGCAGAGAATAGATGGGGGCCGAGCCAGTCAAGAGGTGGGATTTGCCGGTTTGCCAAACTACTCAAAATTTCCGCTACCAGTTCTCCAGAACTGGTCAGAACCTGCTGGATACCACCTCTGTTTTTGCTCCATTTTACTACTTTCTTGCCATGGTTGTTAAATGAATCACTGAGTCGTTAGCTTAAGCTCACATGGTTGTTAAGAGAAATTGGCTTCCCCCTTCAGTTCGCTTATCAGGTTGCCAAAGAGGATCACATCACATGACCCCGGGACGCTGCAACTGTCATAAATGTGAACCCATTGCCAAGCGCCTGAGTTTTGCTCACGTGACCGGTGGGGGGGGGGGGGGGGGGGGGGGGGGGGGAGGCTGCTACGGTTGCCAAGATCATCATTTTTTTTCAGTGCTGCTATAGCTTCAAATGGTTACTAAATGAATGGCTGTTAAGTCGAGGACAATCCATACATAAACAGCTGAAGATCCTTGGTAACCTCCCATGTGTTATTATTAAAAGATGAGGTGATAGCAGCAGGTCAATACTTATGCCGTTGTAACTTTTCTTAGTGGCCAAGGACCACTTCTACCGACCAGCTGTTTCCTCCTGCCAACCAAGGTGAAGAAGTTAATAGTCCCACCCACCTGTTCCCCAAGGGACAAAAGCTATGAGAATGTCCAGGCATTCGTTTAACGACCATTAAAATTTACAATGTCTCTGTCATGCCCCTGTTGGAATCTGATTCGGAGGGGGAGGCCGAGCAGCTGACAGGGAGTGGGAGTGTGGCTCCATTGGCTGTGGAAGAAACTGGGGAAGGGTAAAGTCCAGCTGGGCATTCAGAGGAAGACCCAGGCCCACCCTCTTCATCCTAGGGCATGCAGGGAGGAACGGAGAAGGGACCAATGTGAGTTGCATGGCTTACGGGGAAGGAAAGGGCCCTGATTCCCTCCATTAGCTACAGCTGGGAACACAGTGTTTAAAAAGGGAAGTTGCGCACAGCAAACTTATTGAGAGCAAATCATAAGTTATCGTTATTGTCAAGGCTTATCTGGGTTCCTGGTGTCTTCCCAACTGTGTGTGTTTTTCTGGCCTTTCAAGTCTGCAATTCCTTATCCTGCCATGTCAAGTTAATTACTGCAGCGTGATTTGTGTGGATTTTAATTTACAGTTTGTATGTTTTCGGACTGAATTTCCTCCACTTAAAGGCTGTTCCTGGGAGAGTTTTTCTCGAACCAAAGGTATCCTGGACATTGGAGGTACTAAAGGGACTCTTCTTACTTATGTGACTGTGTTGCCTTTGTGCCAGGCCCCGGGTCATCACAGCCTCTGAAAAAAATATGTCTTATGACAGCACCTCACACATATGACCATTACAGCATCCCCATAGTCACATGATCAGATTTTGGCTGCTTGACAACCAAGAGGCGTTTATGATGGTTGTAGCATTCAGGGATCACCATTCGTGGCTTTCCCAGGTGGCAAATTAAGAGGGGAAGCCAGATTCGCTTAACGGCCATGAGTTCACTTAACAACTGTAGTGCTACACACTTAGCAACCTTGACAAAAAAAAGTGGTGGTGAAATTGGACATGACTAAGTTAACAACTGTCTTGCTTAGCAATGGAAATTCTGGTCGTAAGTCAAGGACTAGCTGTACTTGCACTGAGGGATACTTGGAAGCAGTGGTCCTATCTCTAGGAACCCTGGCACGGAGGGTTTCTTGTGTGCATCCTCTCCCAACCTTGGCAGGTAAGAAAGTCCCTTTCCCCCCAAAACTTGCATTGAGGGGTGCTGAAAGTGGTGCGGTGGCCTAGAGGTGGAGCTCTCGCCTCACAATCAGGAGGCTGTGAGTTCGATCCTAGGTGGAGGCAGATATTTCTCTCTCTGGGCATACCGAGAATGTATCTGCTGAACAAGACTCTGCGTTGGCGACAGGAAGGGCACCCGGCCATTAAAACACTCTGCTAGCTCCATTCGGTTGCCCAGACTCCACCCTGCAAGGGATTATGGGGTCGTTAAATGAAGAGGATGATGCATAGGAGGAGGCTACTTCCCCATTCCTTCTCTACCTGAGAGTCATGTACACTCATCCATCATTCTTGGAATTTTGGAAAAACAAACAAACTCATTGTCAGGACCTTCAAAAGAAAAAAACAATCTTCCTCGCATTATTTCTCTAGCTTTATTAACATGTTTGGCAAAAGCCCAACGTATCAACTCTACATCATTAAAGTTTAACAAAAATGAAAATAAGCATCGTTTCAGAGCCTACCTGAAGGAACCACAGTTGTTTTAATGTTGGAAGATCATGGAAGAGAGAGGTTTGCCTTGGTGAACAGGGCATGTAATTGTTGTAAAACAAAAAGATTTTTTTGGTTTTCCCCTTCTCTCACCTTTCTCCTTTGGAACAAATCTGAAAGATTATTAAAACCTACTAAGAATTAAGCAAAGGCTGAGAATCGAGCTAAGGATATGTTTGGTTTTGGCCTCTGGCTTGGTCTCAGAAGCAATTCAAACTTCCTCGCTCTTTGAAATAACTAAAGAGTGAGGAAAAGGAGAGCCAGTTGTCCTCTAAAAAGAGAAGGTTGGCCGATACACGGTGGTTTTGCATGCTTTCACGAGAGTCCCTCAGAACTGAGGTAAAAATGACACCCTCACAGAGACGCAATACTCTGGGATAGTTTGTCTGCCCCCCCACCCCCAATTTAAAAACAGTTCCCCTTTCCTAAGTTACTGCAACCCAAATCTTTCTCTTTTGAACTGCAGCTGGAAAACCTCCCTACCATATTTGGGGTAAATAAATTTCCTTATTTATGCCTGTGTTGCTGATCGCCTGCTACATCCCATCCTGTGATCCTTCCCTGCAGGGACCCACCATCAACAAGGAACAGCAACCCAGAATTTCTATGTTCATGGGGAAAGAAACAGGGCTTCAAAGGAAAACCATGAAACCAAGTAGAATGAAGATTATTACACGTTACATTAACAAATGTTTTTAGGCCAATACCCCCTTCTCACAAATGGTTGAGTATGACTCAGGAACATTTTTCTCTGATCACCTCAGTTCCGAGTTGCTCCTTCTCTTTCTTTAATGGGATCACATTTAAAATAATAATAATAATAATAAACGAGGGGGTAAGCTCTGCAACCACAACGAAAAAGTCCAACATCTGTGGGCGGGTAAACAGATGGGAGGCTAAACCTGAAACAGAGTCCTTCTAAACGAAAGAATGGGACATTTTTTTTAATAAACTTGTCACAGTAAACAATCCATCACTGGAGGACCAGGGAGTAGGTGGGAGGTGAGAAGAAACACACTGCAGCATCAATAATAAGGACGCCGAGGGTTGTTCTGGAAGAGGAGAAAAAAAAAAAGACAAAATTCAAATCATCATGGTAAGAGAAGGCCAACAGAATGTGAAGCTCCAACCCAACACCGTCCTTTTTGAAGTGATCATCACGTTGTTTGATATCACATGGGGTGTGCGTGTGATTGTTCAAGGTTTTAACACGTTGGATGAACCGATCACGTTTAACCCCGAAGGCTTAGAAAGTTGCATCCATTCTGGTGTATCCAATAAACGTGATGAAGCAACCTACATCCTGGTGCAATGTGTGAATCCGTTCTTTGAATTCAAGGGAGAAGAAAAACCAGAATAGGCTGACATTCTACGAAGTTAGTCAAATGGTCGTTAAATGAATCTGACTTCCCTATTGACTCTGCTTGTCAGAAGGTCACAAAGAGGAGCACATGGCCCTGGGACATGGCAACCGTCATAAATAGGAGCCAGTTTGCCAAGGGTCCGAATTTTGATCACGTGACCATGGGGATGCTACAACCGTTCCAAGGGTGAAAAATGGTTATAAGCCTCTTTTTTCAGTGCCATTGTAACACTGGTCATTAAACAAATGGTTGTAACTTGAGGATTACCTGGACTCAAGCTTCATTCCAAGAATGAAGAACAGCAGCTGTTCCTGCCGTTTATAAACAACATTTATAACTGTTGTTTGCCTGTTCTATAATACTTTTCTCAGCTGCTGCTATTTTTACTGTTCCCACAGTTAACATGGACTTAATGTTGTGCTACATATGCAAGATTAAATAAAGGCTGAGCTATAAAGAGAGAAAATTGATACATGTAATTTTGAAGATTTACATTTGAAGGATTTCTCAACTGAGATTTGAATAGGCTAGCAACACATCGTGTGAGAATAGAAGGGAGTTTCTGGAAAAAGAAAACTTGGGATAGCTGGCTGGCACCATAAAGGGAAGTTATCTTCTCCACAACGAAGGAGCAAGATCTCCTTCCTAAATATTCTTACACGAATTCTTTCTGCAGCACTGGATACAGCACTTTAAGTGATTAACCTCATTTTGATGTTTGGTAAAATAATCCTTACAATATAGTGCTGCAAATTGTTTAGAATATAGAATAAAAATAGAATATACAATCGATCAATCTATATCAATATAGTCAATCAGTTACAGTGAAGCAAGCAGTCAAAGGCAACTCAGATCAGGACATCTCAATGAAAACAGACCATCCTGGCATTTTCAGAGTAAAATGTCAAGAAATTAAAAGTTCATGCCTGCCCTTGCCTGCCCTGGTGGTGCAGTCGTTGGAATGCAATAGTATAGGCTAATTCTGCCCACAGCCTGGAGTTCGATCCTGACCAGCAGTCAAACCTGGCTCAACTCCATAGCTGCCTGTACCTGCTTTCATCAGCAGCTCTGCCTTACAGTGACGGGAGGAGGGTGGTGAATTCCTAAGGGTGAAGGGAGGCTATGGAATTCAAGTGAACCGCTTCTTGCTAGACAGACATTTTATCTAACAAGGCCGAGGGATGAAGAATATTTTGACTGGAGCAGAGAGCTTTTCCCAAAGCAAAAGAACTGAATTCAACTGGTGAACTATGAACTGCGGGTGGCCGGAGGGGAAAAGAGGAGTTAACTATGTGGGTTTTCAAGGGAAAATCCCAGAACTTACTTTGCTTCTGCCCTGCCTAGATAGATTTTTCAATAAAGCTACTGGCTATTAACTGTTGGATAATCTAAAGAGTTTCTTTTGTTCGATGTGGTAAATGGGACAGTTGACATTGGTTCAAGGTTTGACTCAGCCTTCCATCCTTCCCAAGTTGGCAAAATGAGGACCCAGCTCGTTGGGGGCAATAGGCTGACTCTATAAACCGCTTAGAGAGGGCTGTAAAAGCACTATGACGTGGTATATAAGTCTAAGTGCCAGACTATTTCAAAAAGACTGTTCCAATGTATCCCTAACCTATTTCGGATATAAATCAATTGTATAAGCATCATTTCTAACATGGGGAAAAAGGGCCCCAAGGGGTGGGGCTTCTCTCACCAGTGGGTTGGGCCGGAATCTGTAGGCCAACATCATCCTCTTCCGAAAAGCCTCGTACTCATCATCATCCTTGGACAAATCAGCAGGACGGTCGATCCCAAAGCCTGCTCCATCCACAGCCGTCACCCCCCTGGTTGGGAAAGAGCTGTGTCTATCTTATGTGCATGGACATGAGGAAGCTGCCTTAGACCAGACCTTTTAAGATAGGGTGGATTAAAACCATAGAGTCAGAGGGCTGGAAGGGACTATGGAGGTCTTGTAGTCCAGGGGTCTCCAACCTCGGCAACTTTAAGCCATGTGGACTTTAACTCCCAGAATTCCTCAGCCAGCTTTGCTGGCTGAGGGATTCTGGGAGTTGAAGTCCACAAGTCTGAAAGTTGCCGAGGTTGGAGACCCCTGTTCTAGTCCAACCCCTTTCCAAGGTAGGGGTTCCTTATACTTTATTACAGGTAGTCCTTGACTTACAACCACAACAGAATCCAACATGCTAAGCGAGACATTTGCTAAATGAGTTTTGTTCCGTTTCACAACCTTTCTTGCCCTAGTTGTGAAGTAAATCACTGCAGCTGTTAAAGTTAGTCACATGATTGTTAAGTGAATCTGGCTTCCCCACCGACTTTGCTTGTCAGAAGGTTATAAAAGGTGATCACATGACCCCAGGATACCGCAACCATCCTAAATATGAGACAGTTGCCACGAGTCTGAATTCTGATCGTGTGAACATAGGGATGTTGCTATGGTCACAGGGGCGAACAATGGCCATAAGTCGCTTTTTCAGTGCTGCTGTAACTTTGAACGGTCACTAAAAGAAACTGCTGTAAGTCGAGGACTACCTGGATTTAGGGACTTTGCTCTTGGAGCTGAAGCAGGGTTGCCATAACTTCCAAACCAAGTAAGAGAACCGGAGTGGTTATACTGGGATATCATGAGGATGGTGGGCCAGAACCAGAGCAAGTTTCTAGTAGTTCCCCCTCAGCCACAGGAGCTCTCTGGGGAATTTTGGGCCAGTCTTTGTTTCTCTACCCAATTATCTCACAGGATTATTTATTGTGAGGAAAAATAGAAGAGGGAAGGTACATACCCCACCTTGAGCAACTTTATGAAATCTGAGGTAAAAATCCAACATAACACAGGTAGTCCTCGACTTACACCGGGGCACTTAGCAACCATTTGAAGTTATGACAGACTCTCCAGGGTTACTCACCACCCAGATTCAATGTTCTGATGGCTGGGTCCAGCTGTATTTTGGGTGCTTGGCAAATGGACCACATTTATGGCTGTTCCATGTCATGTGACTACAATCTACGATGGGGTTTCTTTTTGCCAGAAAAAGCTTATTTCCAGCAAAAAAAAAAAAAACCCAACAACAAAACCACTGCTGATTCACTGAATAGTGCTTAATGTCCATGGTGATTCACCTAACAACTACTGCAAAAAAAAGATTCTAAAATTGGGCACAGATGTGTGGTGACCCATTTAATGACAGGCATGATTTACGACCAGTATTCTGGTCTCAGTTTACGGTCATAAGTCAAGGACTACCTGCAAATACATTTAATTTTTTTTACACTGGGACACCTTGCTACCAAGCCAAAACCTGTGACTGCCAAAGAGAGAGAGACAGAGACAGAGAGAGACAGAGAGAGAACGTTCATAATGACCCTGGTGTGAGAAGGGGTTAGCAGGTCATCCCTTCCAAGCAGATCATCTAGAACAGTGGTGGCTAACCTTTTTGGGCTCCCGTGCCGGAAATACCAGAAGTGCCAAAATGGGCCCGTTTTTCGGCCTCCAAAGGCTGCAGAGGCTTCCCTCAAGTGTCAGAGAGGCTGAAAATGGCCTCAAACAGGCCGAAAATCAGCTGGGAGGTGCGTGCATCCGCAGTGCAGGTAGGTTTGGCTGGGACTTGCGTGCCCCCACAAATGGCTCCGTGTGCCACCTGTGGCATGTGTGTCATAGGTTCGCCATCAGGGATCTAGAATAACGGCCCCCCAACCTTTTGGGGCATCAGGGACCGGTTCTGTGGGGAGATGTTTTTCTAGGGACCGAAGGGGGCATGGTTTCGTGTGCTGCCTTCATCCTGTGGATGGGGCTTCACTTGTTTGTGTGGCCCAGTAGCTGGCATGCTGCAGACCGGGCGCCGATCCACGGATTGGGGGTGTGTGTGTCCCCTGATCTAGAATGACCACTGATAGGCAGACTCATGGCAGTGCACGTGACACACATGATGCTATCTCCAACTCCTTCCTGTCTGTTCAGAGAAGGAAGCAAACTTTCCTTGCTGCGACAATGTCATTCAGTCTGTCCACAGGGGGGGGGGGGGGGGAGAAGAGAGAGACAGGCGCTTGTTTTGATTTTTCCCTCTGAGGTTTCTCCTTTCTACCACCTGCTGAAACATCCCTGATTCTCATCTGTCTGCAACCAAACACCTGAAAAGCAAATTATTCTAAACAACTTGGACTTTCAACTGCTAAGCCAATATGTCATATCAGAAAGCACATCTTGGTGATGTTATATAAAAAGTAGATTTTATTCTATCAATTTTATAACTGTCTTCTTTCTACACTGATGTTCTATATGTTTTGGTTTTTTTTTTTTTTAAACTTGGTTTTCTAGCTTGTTCGCTGCTCTGTGTGTTTCTGAGCAGGGGAAAATGGAAGGACCCCCCCCCCCCAAATCAAGATATAACAAAAGAGGGATCAGACACCTACTTGTTCACAGGAGCTTTGATACCCTGACCATCAGATCCCAGACCATCACCTTCCTTCCAGCCCATTTTCATCAGCATCTGGTAACCGATGTTTTCCACGGTCAGTTTAAATTCTTTGTATTCAGAGTAATCAGGCTCACGGCCTTCCTGTGGAGGAAGAAAACAATAGTTTGAAAAGAAATCATGCATGAGAATCTGCTTCAAAACAATGTCTCTCCACTGTGACAATTTAAAGAGATGAGGACTTCAAAATTCCCAGAATTCTCCAGCCAGCAAAGAATTCTGGGAGTTGGAAGTCCTCACCTCTTTTAGTTGTCAAGGTTGAGAAACACTGTTCCAAGCTGTCACTATGACTGACAAGCAATGACCTTTTTCAGTCCCCTTTCAAAGGCCCATGCCACCTGTCTGGAGGCAGCGACCCTTTAGTGCAGGGGTCCTCAAACTTGACAGCTTTAAGACTTGTGGACTTCAACTCCCAGAATCCTTCCTCCAGTCATGTTAGCTCAGGAATTCTGGGAGTTGAAGTCCACAAGTCTTCAACTTGCCAAGTTTGAAGATCCTTGCTTTAGTGCAGGGGTCTCCAACCGTGGCAACTTTAAGACTTGTGGACTTCAACTCCCAGAATTCCTCAGCCAGCAAAGCTATTTGAAGAATTCTGGGAGTTGAAATCTACAAGTCTTACAGTTGCCAAGGTTGGAGACCCCTGCTTTAGTGGGTCTTCTAGATCTTGTGGGGTTTTTCCTTTTTGGACAATCCTCCAGTTCCATTGCTATTAGAACAGGAGTATAAAAAAGTATTCTCTAGGGAATAATTTTATATAGCTATTTCTAGACTGCAAAGCTCTAAGCAGTTTAGGATTTCTCTATAGAGAAGTGGTGCCTCAGTAATCTCCCATTACTTTTGGTTATCCTTCTTTGCTCCTTTCCCAGGTTTGAGGCCATGCTCTTTGGGGTGAACACACACAACCATGAAGTAGAAAAATTCTGAATCTGAAACGTTTCTAAGTTTGGAGGGGCCTCTTGGAGGCTTAAATGCTGTTCCAACTGCCCTGCCAATATTTTCAGTTGCAACTGGTATACTTTGGAGTTGATTGCCAACCCATTTGGAACAAACTGACTTTTGAAATTGTTTGAAATTGTTTTGTCTATTGCATGTATCTAATGTGTTGCCTGATTTTTTTTTTCCAAACAGGAAAAACAGATCCTCTTTCTCTTCCCTCCTCCCCGCTCCCATCCTCTTCCTCCTCCTCCTCCGGAAACATTCAATCACACACATATATATAAGCTGTCCTAAACAGAAGGACACTAAACATTTTACCTTCAGAGCTTTGAAGGTTTCCATAAACTTCTCAAGCTCATCAGGGGGCAGAAAATCTCCAATGAAATGTTTTCCTCGGCCCATTTGAGTCAGCTGCTCCGCCCATTCTGAAAAAGGACCAGGCAGAACAGAATTACTTCTCAGCAAGACGTTGTTTGTAGAACATACAAGATGTCCTTGATTTAACAACCATTTATTTGTTCAGTCACGGATTCCAAGTTACAATGGCCCTGAAAAAAAGGCACTTGCGACCGGTCTTTACACTTACAACCACTGCAGCATCCCCATGGTCACGTGATCAAAATTCAGGTGCTTGGCAACTGGCTCATATTTATGACGGTTGCAGGGTCCTGGGGTTGTGGTCCCCTTTTGTGACCTTCTGACAAGCAAACCCAACGGGGAAGCCAGATTCACTGAACAACCGTGTTACTAACTACTAACAACTGCAGTGGTTCACTTAACAATCGTGGCAAGAAAGGTTATAAAATGGGGCAACTGTCTCACATGGCAACAGAAATCTTGGCCGTAACTGTGCTCGTAAGTCAGGGACTTTCTCTACAGGGTCAACACACATTAAGCCCATGAATTTGTTGGGATCAGCAATTTTATGCTGGACCCAAGAGAATTTCTTTAGAATATCCATATAACTCCAGGCACCAGGCTTATAATTAAGGAGGAGCAGGGAGCCTGTTCTCACGCAGGGAAACTTGAAAATGGGTGGACTCCGAATCCCAGAATTCCCAGCCAGCATGGGGGAGGGGAAAGTCACAACCGATGAGTTAAAATTGAGTCCTCTTGCACCAGATTCTGTAGAGTAGCGGTTCCCAATCTTTTGAGCCCAGGGACCGGTTTTGTGAAACACGGTTTTTCCACGGACTGGGGAGACGGAGTGTGCAATCTAGGGCCCGTGTGTGCGTGTGCCGTTTCGCTCGCCTGCTGCTCACCTCCAGCGGTGCAGCCCAGGTCCTAACAGGCCATGGGCCAGTGCTGGCCTGAGGCATGGGGCTTGGGGACCCCTGCTGTAAAAATAAAAGCTTTACAAGGAGAAAGTTATGGCTTTGTTAAGAGTAATGAAGAGTTTAAGCGTTGGGAAAATTTACAGAATGTTAAGTGTCAACTCATAAAATATTTCTATGGTCTTTTTAGAGTTGCCAACAGAAAGGGAGGGGGGAGCAGTGTAGCAGCTTGCAAACCGAAACTGCATTCCATAAATGTTTCCAAAGATAGTAACTAGGTGACCGAAGTTTGTGCTGCGCAAAATTCTAACTGGAGAGGATGATTGATGACTCTTGGCTATGGATGTTTCCCATTGGAGAATATGAATTATGATACATCCAGCGGGTGGGGGGAAAACCTGGGCCAAGGAATGGCCAATGAATGGCCAATGAATGATGTGTCTCAGAGTCGGTTTCACCCAGGCAGCGCCGGCATGTTTACTCCTAATAAATCTTTTTTAAGTTTTGAAAGTTTGACTAGAGACTTATGATTTAAATGGGAGGGGGGGGGGGAGGGCAGGGGGGGTAATTGCTGGAGCCCTGACAGCAAGGGTTGGAAATGATTGTAAGACTCATCTAGTTTGTTTTCAGTTTCTGGCAAAAATAAAAATACAAAAATCCATTGAAGACAATGGATTTGCTTTACAACTGCTGCAAAAAAGGTCGTAATGACCCAACTCACAAATAACATAATGCACAAATAACATAATAGCATAGTGACCCAACTCACAAATGACATAAGCACAGCTTATGACCCTAATTCCAGGCTCAATTCTGGTCGTAAGTCAAGGACTATCTGTATTGTCTAGATCAGGGGTGTCAATCTCACGTTGTCATGGCATTGTCATGTGATGTATCGCGACTCCCCGCCCCTTTCGCTAAACTGGGCATGGGCGTGGCCAGTGTGTGCGATGCATCTGGGCTGCGAGTTTGACAGCCCTGGCCGAGATCAAGGTAGACACGAAGTCTTCCCTGTCTCCCCTGTTAAGCACTAACCACGGGTCTTGTCCATCTCCATGCGCCTCAGCTGGTGCTCCCACGTGCCCAACTCATTGTCGATTTCCTCATCGCTGTCGTAGCCGGACTGGTGCTCTTTGATCGTCTTCTCCCACATGATCTGCATCTCCTGCATGGCCTGTTTGTGCTTCATGATCATGTCGTACATTTGCTGCATCTGTAGAACAGAGTAGGATTCTTAACTGGCCATGTGTGATTGGACACACAAGGAATTGGTTACCGGTACATAAACTCTAAGTGCACGGTACATACAAACAACAAAATGATAGATATCATAGATCGTAAAGGAGAATATTTAAAGCTCAGTACTGCCATGAGGGGTCCTTTGGTGCTCTCTGAGCTTGCTTGTTTTCTTGCAGACATTTCATTACCCTAATCAGGTAACATCATCAGTGCTATCGTAGTAAGGAGTGCTGTTTGCTGTCAGATTATATTCTGGTATCTTGCTTGCCTGTGTGAGTGAGGGTGGTGGTTGGGCTGTTTACTGATGGCTCTTTGGCACTTTCTTGATTGGGATATTGCTTATGTCAGCGTTCCAGAAAACCTCCACTCCAACAAATAATTCCAAGACAGACATCATCTCCAAGGTTCTTTTTATTAAGAGTAGTAAACTGGCAGATCTGGGAAATCCCGAATGTGAAAGTTCCGGGTTTCCTTGCAATAAGTAAAAACTACAAATCCACCCCCTGCACCCATCATTGCATCAAATGCCCCAATCACCATCCGTCCCAACTTGAGACGTCTTCTTACCCAGGTGCAGAAATAACATGACCTTGACTTAGAAGAAGAATGCTATTATGTCTATCCACATACACTCCAAGAACTTCCCCCCTCCCACTTTCCCAGGCTCAAGAATGTGGCAGCGTGGAAGCATCTGGTGCTAATATGGCTTCCAAAGCTGACAGCTTATTTGATTGTTGGTCTGAAGTTAACCTTGGAGTTAAGCTACGCTGATCTGAGTGCGGATTACTGGTGGAGAGATGCTGGAGTCTTTTTGTTCTCTTTTGGGCTCTTCTGCATAGTCTATATAGATGTTGTCAACATCTATTTGTCTGTTGATGACTGATTAACTATCCTTTAAACTCTGCACCTAATCTGTTTGGTTGCTGTGCCAAACTGGACAGTTATTGAGGTACAAATGCAATAATTCCTCTGTAGAACTGTTATCAAACAGAACCTTGGACAAACTGAGCTTTCTTAGCTGATGCAGGAAGAACATTCTTTGTTGTTCCTTCATATTCTTGCATAAAAAAAACCATGGCGGCCAATCCCAAGCGGCCAATCACTGGCAACTTTAAACCAGTGCAGTCCTGCAAAGTGCTCACCAGCTTCCCTAGGAATGGGCTAAGATGGAAACTTCAGGAAGAGAGGTAAACCCTATTTTAATAGACCACCTGAAAGGCTTGAAAGGGTGTGTTTTGCTTTGGAGAACCTTCCATTTCTCCACCTTTTTATCATTTCCACCAGAAAGCAAGCTGAGAAGAGAAGCGATTTATAATGAAGGTTTGGACTGCAGAGGGCAGCAAAATTATCTGCCTCCTTATGCTGCAAGGTGATGTGGAAGCTACAAGCCCTGAACCGGCAACTTCCTCTGTAGGGACGGGGATCCTGATGCTCCAGGAAGGACTTCTTATCCATTACTGCAATGTTTCTTTACCTTGGCAACTTTACCATGTATGGACTTCAACTCCCAGAATTCCACAGCAAGCATAACTGGCTTTCTTAAAATTCTGAGCAAGAATTCTGTGGAATTCTCGGGAGCTGAAGTCTATACATCTTAAAAGTTGCCAAGGTAGAGAAACAGTGCCTTATCGGATCTCTTCCTCAACACAGAGAAGACTTATCGGTGCTTATATGAGCCTTGTGGCAAACCATGTTTGAAGAAAGCCTGAGGAAGCACATGCCTCTACTTCTGCATCATTCAAACCCTTCCCCACTAGAAGGTAGGTGTCCCAATTAGCTCTATTCCACAATTTTTGCTTTGCAGAACCAGGAAGAAACCAGAAAGCAGCTGCTTAAATCTTTCAAACACAGGCTCCAGTCTCATCCATACTGTATAATATGCCATTTGCTGAATAAATTAGTTGCTTGCATTTGTACAATGTAGTAAGTCACAAGCATGGTATTACACATCAAAAACACTAGGTTTGCATAATATGCTAAGGCAAAACATTTGTAAACCTACT
>NW_020769318.1:23427115-23451338 GCF_900518735.1 Pseudonaja textilis | reverse complement strand
ACCCAGGAGATTACAACGCAGGACCCAGGATACCACAACAAAAGAACTTGCAAGCCCATCACACAACCCATTACCCAAGCCGTTAAAACACGAGAGGCTAATGGAAAAAAGATCACTACAAAACAAACGACTCAGGATCCAGGATATCTCCACAACAAAACTCACAAGGCCATCACACAGCCCATTATACCAACATCAACTCCATCAACCAATCAAGAGGCAGCAGCGCAGCCAACCAGGCCAGCACACCAGCCCCCACCATCAGTATTTATAGAGAGACGGCAGCTCCGATCACACACTGCTTGCACTGGCACGAAGCCGAATGCATCAGCCTAAGGATGGAGAGTAGGACCCCACCGAAATGTCGCCAAGATACTCTTACTCTTACACAGGAAAAGACCCGAACACACTTAGACCTACATACATACATACATACATACATGTATATATACACTGAAGATGGTATTTAATTTCATTGTACGAGGTGCACTGACAATTAAGTAAGCTAATACTAATACTAATTAGGACTCAGATTGTTGGGGCCAATAGGCTGACTCTGTAAACATCTTAGAGAGGGCTGTCAAGCACTGCGAAGCGGCATATAAGTCCTTAGACTCTATTGTTCTAATAGAGCCTGCCCATTATGGTCATAAGTCGGGAGGTTGTAAAGACAGGTCAGTCATGTGATCTTTCTTCGCAGTGATGATTTGCTATGGGCATGATTTTGTCGAAAAGTGGAAGTGCCCAGTTTGGGGGGACAAAATGTGCTCATAGGATTCTGGAAATGGCTGTAAAGGAGCCCACACTGCCCAGTTCTCAGAAGTTTGGTCACATGACCCTCCAACCATCGGAACTTCAAATCTGTGTTGTAAGTTCCCTCAAGGTACAGGCAGTCCTCGACTTACAACAGTTCATTTAGTGAACATTCAATGTTACAATGTCACTGGGGAAAAAAATGACCTATGACCATTTTTCACACTTGTGACCATTGCAGCATCTCCATGGTCATGTGATCAAAATCCAGATGCCTGGCAACTGACTCACATTTATGACCGTTGCTGTGTCCTGGGGTCATGTGATCCCCTTTTGCGACCTTCTGACTTACGACTACAACTGAGCTCCCAATTTCTGTCGCTTAGTGAGACAGCTGCGAAGCGAGTTTCGACCTGTTTTATCGCCTCCCTTTCCACAGTTAAGTCAATGACGGCGGCTGTTATGTTAGTAGCACGGTCGTTAAGTGAATCTGCCTCCCCAACTCTGTCAATGGGGGGGGGGAGGAAGCAAAGTCAATGGGGGGGGAGGCAGATTCACTTAACGACCGTGCTACTAACATAACTGCCGTCATTCACTTAACAACTGTGGTAAGGGAGGTGATAAAAACAGGTCGAAACTTGCTTCCCAGCTGTCTCACTAAGCGACAGAAATGGGGAACTCAGTTGTAGTTGTAAGTCAAGTGCGGCTGGTAGGTCCGTCGTAACCCTGAAGGGTCAGTAAGTGGCCCGTCGTAAAGGTGTCGGTATACTGAAGCCGCTCCTCTAGCACTTTACCCTCTGCTTGAAAGAAAACTGGCTGGCTGGGTGAGGAAACTCACCCCCCGCAACAGCCCCCCCTCACAAGCCCCAGCTCTGCACTGGCTTTAAAACACAACAAGCGCTAACCAGACAAGGGCGTTGGCGACGGCTCCTGCGTCTGCTGCGCAAGCTCTGGAGGAGGCAAGTCCACCTTCTCCTCCTCTGGGCCCCAGCGGCTTTTCCGCTTTTTCTTCGCACTGGATGAGGCCGCCTGCTTCGGCAGAGAAACCGGGGGTGCTGCTGTTGAGGAGGAGGAGGAAGAGGAGGAGGAGGAGGAGGAGGAGAAGGAGGAGGAAGAGGAGGAGGAAGAAGAAATGGAAGAGGAAGGTCCTCCCTCAGAAGAGGCCTTGCGCTTCAGGTTGGCTTCTGATATTGGCGGAATGCCCTCGATGTTACTGTTGGCTTTCCGGAATTCCTCCAGCTTCTGTTGGTAATACTTGTATCCAGAACTATTGGGCTCGTACAGAAATCTGCAAGCGTACACAAAACAAAACAAGAGTGTCAGCTGCCACCTCATGCTTGCACTCTGGCTACCATTCAGTATCAGTTGCCATGAACCTTGGGGGTGGGGGTGGGGGGGTAGGCGGGATGGGACGGGGGACGCTTCAAGGGAAAACGAAAGGTCATGGTATCTCTCCGGGGTGGGCTTCAAAATTAACTGGCTGGGAACTGGACACGGCTGCATACCAGACCTATGCCTGAAGTGATTGTTCTAAAAACATCTTGTTCGAATTTGATTTGACCTGGGAGGGGGCCCGGTAACGGGAGGCAACTAAGGGAGGGGATTTAAGGATTTGGGCAAGTGATTTTCAGTTCTGGCTATGCACTACTGTAATTCACTTGACTTCTAGTAAACTATACCTTTCTCAACAAATGGAGCTAAGGGTCATTCTTCCTTAGAGGATCAAGCTGAGGAAAATCTGACACACAGCCACTCTAAATCCAGCAAGCTGTCATTTACAGAGACAATAAACCCAAAGAGCTTATCCAGCTATTTTCAGGAGGGCCTGGCTGTCTCTCTCCCTTGATGAAGAGAGTTTTGTGAACCCATGAGTGTATTTTTATTTCCATTACAGGAATTGCCAATTCTGCAATACACACACACAGCTCCACCTCCACGCTCTTTCTGAATTCAAATCTTGGAAGATAAACGCAACTGCAATAGGAGTATGGCCTTCCCACAGAAAACAGGTTTATGGTTTGACTTTGCTTTCAGTAACTCTTTCACATGGTCTCCACAGAAAGTTGATCAAATCATTATCCCCTCAGATTTAAACTTAGTTGACACACCAGGATACAAAATCAGGCTCAGAAATCCAAGTTTAAATCATTTACCCATCTAAGTACACATAAAAACAGAGAAGGATGGGTTTGGATGTTCAACCTGAATCAAACTAAGATTTCATTGGTCAAATGTCCAGATTTGGGGGGGGGGGGCAGGAACTGACTCTGTTTTTGGCCCCACCTACCCTGAAACCCACAAAGAAGAAAGCTCCAGTCCTGAGACAGATCATCATCAAAAAAAAATTTTTTTGTGAGATTTTCAGCATTTAAAAATCATTTGGGAATCGGAAAAGCTGGCGTCTTTGCCAGCATCTCCCTTCTCACCAGCCCTCTTTACCTGAACGACTGATTCTCTCGGTGGTTTTTCAGGGCAACCATTTCCACCACGGGGCCCCCGTCGGCCACAAACCGAGCCAGCTTCTCAGCACAGTCCTTGGTCTCTTCATCCTCTGGGGGTGAAACTTTAAGCAGGCTGTCAGTACGGTGTCCCCAACTCACACACCCAACAGTCACAAGATTAATCTGGCTTTAAGGATCCCAAAGGGTTGGAATAAGTGGGAAGAGGAGGGTTGAAATGTTTGCTTTGTTCCCTTTTTTTTTCTTTATAAATGCAAGTTAGAAAAAAAAAATGGATCTAGCCTTTGACATTGCTCTAAAAAAGACCGGGAGAAGGCTAGCCTGGAAGTGTGGCAGTGGTTTGGAGGTTTTCCATTACATCGCTAAACCAAGGAAATGCTTCTCAAGCATGTCCTTAAATAGCTGCAAAGGCCAAGAATGATACTTTAGTCTAGTACATTATGTCTCAATCGCGGGACCTTTAAGAGATGTGGATTTCAACTCTCACAATTCCCCAACCAACATGGCTGGCTGAGGAATTCTGGGAGCTGAAATCCAGATATCTTAAAGGTGCCAAGATCGAGAGCACAGCTGTAATGAAACCTCAGTGCAAAGGATTAATCTATTCTGATGAATGCCATCTGGATTACAGAAGCAGCACATATTCATTGTGACAAGATACTCTCCAATTTAATGGTCATTCAAAAATTATCAACATCTCTTCCCTGAATTAATTTGATAAAACAACAGCTTTCAACATTTTGAAGGTGCAGCGCTTGGAAATATTTTATTTCATTCGATCTAGATCAGGGGTGTCAAACTCGCATTGTCACATGACATATCACAACTTCCCCTCCCTTTGTTAAACCCCTTTGCCAGCGAGTTTGACACCCCTGATCTAGATCCTCATTTTCCCTTGCAATGACTACTACTTTAATGGTCTGAATTGTGCACAGGACATATTAAGGGACGCAGGGTGGTAATGTAATCAGTTAAAAGTCTATGTACTTTAAACACAAAACATTTCCTTTTTGATATCCAAACCACATTGTTAATTTGCAAGGAAATATTTTGCCTAGAAACCAACCTAGAAATACTTTTAAAAAAACTATAATACAAGCAACTATATGTCTGAGGTGTCTGAAGTAAGACCTGATTCTTCACTTCTGGTCTGATTTCCATTTTTCTAACTGTAGTAAGAAATCTACCAGGCACAGCAAGGTATGAATGTTGAACATAACAGAATTCTTCTTTAGATAACAATAAGAAAAAAAAACCCCATTCTTCTGAACTTTCAAATACAACCGGTACAATTTAAGTACAAGTAGTCTTCGACGTACGACTGTAACTGAACCCAGAATTCTACGTGAAAGTCATGCTTAATTGGGGAACCAATTAAAACGCACCCAATCTCGTTAACACTATCACATTCATTTTAACTACCTAGTCTAAGCTGACTGACTGGCTGATCACAACGCTGTAAGCCAGGGTTTCTCAACTGTGGCAACTTTAAGACATGTGGACTTCCAACTACCGGAACTCCTCAGCTAGCCGTGCTGGCTGGGGAATTCTGGGAGTTGTGGTCCACACACCTCCCGAAGTTGCCAACATTGGGAAACCCTGATGTAGAGCAAAGCAAATGACTTCACGAAGCTGTGAAACAGTCTCACCTTTCTGAGTAGGCGGGGTCTCCTCTACATCTTGGCTCTTCTTCCACATCTCAGCCAGTTTCTTTCTGTAGTAGAGAAATTCTGGGCTGTTCTTATCATGTAGGAACCTGAAAGCAAGAAAGAAGGGCGAAGGGGTATATTTAAGGCTGTTTTGCGGGGATGGGAACAGGGGGCTGCAGACCAATGGATCTCCAGTCCCCAAAGTAGGATGATATAAGGGGTCCTGGATATGCCCCGGGAGGAGAAGGAAGATCCCGTGGATGGAACCACTGAGAGGGGAACCACTGACAGGACCTTAGGGCTTTTGGTGATGAGTTTGGACCCAATCCCCTATCAAGGGCACCCTGCGCGTGGAGAAACAGGAAACAACATACGCAAACACTGGGTTATCCTTGCAGTCTTCCAGCGCGACCTTCTCCATTTCTGGGCCCCCTTCGGCCACCACCCTGGCCAGCTTCTCAACGATTCGGCGGGTCCGGATGTCCTCTGGGGGGCAAACTTTAAGCAGGCTGTCAGTACAGGGGGCTCTCTACTCACACACCCAACAGGCACATTACTTCTAAGAGCCATGATTGGCAGGGAGAAGGCAGGGTAGGGAGTGAGAAGAGGAGGAAATAATGGAGACATGGTGGACAGCAATGTAAGCCGGGCGCTTTTAATCCAGGAGGGGAGAAAAGGAAGGTGCGTGGGAAAGACACGTGGTAGGGCTGAGGTTCATATATCTTCAGGTTTGGAGTAATAGCTACTAGATGCACCCAGGGGCCGAGGCAGCTTCTGCAACAATAGAACCCGATACCAAATCAGATCTTTGATCTGAGCTTGTGAAAGGACTGGACCTTAGAACCCAGGGCCCCAAAACCTGCAGGAAGAAAGGCTGAAATTCATCACCCTTGAGGGGTCCTTGGTGCTCTCTGAGCTTGGTTGTTTTCCTGCAGATGTTTCATTACCCAAACCAGGGAAATCAGTGCTTAGCACTGATCGATGTTGCCTAGTTTGGGTACTGAAACATTTGCAAGAAAATAACCAAGCCCAAAGAACACAAACAACCCTCATTTCAACCCTTAGCTACAAACATTCTCCTTTAGTGGTATCATCATCCTCGAACACCTGTGAAAATTATACAAGGAGTTTCATTTCTCAAGTGTCCCAAAGATAAGACTACCAAATAGAAGCTTTGCTATCTGCATTAAGGCAAGGTTGAGGAAACCTGCAACTCCAGTTATTGCTAAATAATTAACTCATAGCATCCCCAAAACAGAATGTGCTGGCTGAGGCTACTGGTACCCTTCTACCTTCTGATTTCAGGCAATTGTTTTTGAGATTATACAGTCCTGTTCTGAAATCCAGGAACGGCTGTCGGATTAAGTAAAGAATGCAATCTTTTCTTGATTCTAGTCAAGCGAACAAAAATCAAGTGGGGAAGTCTTGTTTCTCCCCTTGATAGAGCCTAAACTGGCCCACTTTTTCTGGCAGAAGTTCAGCTAGAACTGGCTTTCGGCCCCATTTTTCTGCCTGGTTGTGGAAGAAGGGATTAAAAGAAATTAGCGTCTGCTTTTAAGTACTGAGGTTTCCTGTGCCATCTGAATCAGGATTTATGACTGATGGAAACTAAGCTTAGTTTAAGTATATCAGCTTCAAAATTAGACAAAGCTTGTTTAAAAGTAACACCGGTTAATCAGAATGACCTGATAAATAAGGGTCAGTTCAAATCTCCTGGTTATATGTAAGGGAGATGAGATTTATGATTTGGAAGGAGCCTAACTATATCTTAATGTAATACTTGAATGCTGCCTGCTGTATTCCTATTCTGAATATCTCTCATAGTTGGCTGTTCAAAAGAACCCATCTGGCAAATTTTGTAATTGTTTTGGACAGGGGAGAAAGCCGCTAGATATTCAAACTGTAATCTGTTTTCAAAGCAGATCAGTGGTTGGGGTAAACTTCATCAAAGCTATACAGTTATGGCTGTGAAAGTAACCTTGTCTGCTACAAGATACACTATTCCCTTGCACCATGATGTCAGATTGTTCTGTTAAGCATTACAAAGGGAAAAAACTGAGAACTAGCTTTATTTGTTTTTGGTATGATCTGAATAAACCAAAAAAAGGATGGACTCATATATCATAAAAATAACTTCTTAGTTGACCTAGACCTAGAAACTGTGGTAGTACAGTGGTTACAATGCAGTATTGTAGGTTGATTCTGCCCACAGCCATGAGTTCAATCCTGACTGGCTCAAGATTGACTCAGCCTTCCAAGCTCAATAACATCAGGACTCAGATTGTTGGGGGCAATATTGTGATATTTGTAAACTGCTCAGAGGGCTGTAAAGCTCTATGGAACAGTATATAAGTCTAAGTGCCAAACTTGACAGCTTTAAGACTTGTGGACTTTAACTCCCAGAATTCCTCCTCCAGTCATGTTAGCTCAGGAATTCTGGGAGTTGAAGTCCACAAGTCTTAAACTTGCCAAGTTTGAAGACCCTTGTGCAAGACACTCAGTAACCTAGTGGATATCTTCCGTTCTTAGCAATGATATGGAAGAGGTTTGTTACTGCTGTCGTACCACATTAAGCCATAAAAAAAATCAGAATATCCACAAGATAGTCAGTTTAAGCATGTGGCACAGGCCAAGCATACCTAGCTGGTTTAGCTTAGCGTAAACCATAGTTGAATTTATTTTGAGAAACTGTACTAGCAAACACAGTTTATACGTTGCCATAATGTACAATTCCTGACAATGGCTTGATTCATGTGCCATGCTAACCATGATGAGGTTGAGCCTGGTGTGATATCTGAACCTGGGATATGGATTTAAGTGGTACTTAAGGAGGAGCACCTTCATCATGATTTGAAAATATTGTCTGAAATAAATGTACATTATCTGGGAGTTGAAGTCCCCATCTTAAAATGCCCAAGGGTGAGAAACATTAATCTAGATTCCAGAGCATTACTGAAATCTAAACAAGATCTGTTCTACCCTTTATATAGACAGAAGACAAGAGCTGCCCCAAATGACAAGCAAGATGTGTATATTCAAATCCCTCTGGATGTATAATGTTTTAATATTGAAACAACTTTATAAAAAACAAAGAGGATTTTTTAACTGAACAGCCTCTGATAGGATGTTGGCTGACGCGGTAGTTAATAAAGAGCCCACAACTAACCCTGATTTGTCATTTTGTCCTGCACCAATTCAGTGGCTTAATATGTTGTGTAAACGTATTCAGTGATTGATTATAGGACCTTTTAGCCTATTTTTGGCTTGCTTACTGAATCACAGTGAAACCATTCCACTTTCTTATTTCCTTCCATTTTCTCCCTGCTATCCTTCCCCAAAAAACTGCCCCAGCAGGATGTGAATGCTACATTTCACTCAGCATTTGTTTTTAGCTCGCAAACAAAACCGGCCTCTTTTTTTTAAGGCGTTCAAGCACTTTCAGCATCTTCTCTCCCACACATTTTTTAAAAAAACAATAAAGTTGCTAAAGTACCTCAGGGCAGAAGAATCACATTTTTAAGATGGCATTAGAGAAACAGATGACATCCCGCCAAGAAACTTACTTTTGATTTCCAGCCACTGCTCATAATCCTCTTCTTCCTCGTCATCTGGCGACTGGAAAACACTCAGGCGATTCGTTACTGGGGTCTGCTTGGAATGGGTGTAGTTTTTGACTTGATTCAACATGCTGCTCACACTAAGATTG
The DNA here is from genome assembly GCF_900518735.1 of Pseudonaja textilis. The sequence goes on along the minus strand of NW_020769318.1, from coordinate 23,442,771 downwards.
GGACGCTTCCCACTCAAGGGGGGTTTCTTCACTGTACTTGCAGGGGGAAGATGGGATCTCTCTGAGGAACTGGAAGAAGCACCTGCACAATTGAAGAGTTGCGGAGGCAGCGGGGGAGAACAGATGGAAAGACTGATGTGATACAGCATTAGGAGCATCAGCTACTCCAGATCCCTGCTCAGATTTCTCAAGGATGCCTTAGCCAAGTAATATTTTATTCACTTTCCATCCCACAACATGGGCAGATTGAGGCATTTCTTAGAGAGCAAGATGGCACTGCTAGATCAGGCCAAAAAAACCCATCAAGCTCAAAATCTGCAGCCACGTAGCACTCAACAAATTATATTCCTAAAATTTACCAATGTGGGCAAGAGGACAATTAAATTTTATTCTAGATATATCGGGAATATTAATTTCTCATTCACAAGAAACAAGTTTACTTTTTCAAACGGAAGTGAATATACGTGTCCCAGGATACCGTTGCCAGATCCAAACTCGGCTGGTCCCTGGGACCAAAGGTTTCGTCTTGCGAGCTTTCAGACGTGTGCTGGAGCCCGTTTTCAGCAGTTTATTTTTTAGTTGCCCGTTCTAAGTGCTTGCCTCCTAATCAGGGCAATTTTTAATAGATTCTGTGGTGTGAAAAAACTCTGCTGAAGCTACAATTCTGATCAACAAGTGTTAATGTGGTAAAACAAAAGTAAACCTCTTGCTACTACCTTGTTTTTCCTTCTGCAGCTTCAGGAACTGCTGGAGGAAGCTGCCATCGTTAGCAAATTTGTTTGAAACACCACTTTCACCATCACCACTGTCGTCACTTGAAGGGAAAAAGAGAAAAGGTATTAAAAGTTGCAAGAGTCACAGTATTGGGGTTTATTTATGCTTCTATATAAGCCCATCCACTCCCTCTTCCAGTATTGGGAAGGTGTTTTGAGGTGTTGGTTATGATCTTTAAAGCCCTATATGGCACGAGGCTATGGGAAATAGTCTATTACAATCTGAAGGCTCATCCACATAGTCTAGTTATTGTTCTGACTGAGAAAATTTGTCCAGTTATAGATAAAACTCTTTCTCACCACCTTATCCTCTTGAGCCTTTTTTGTACTAATCACACCAGGGCTAAGCAATTACCAATACACAAGTCTTCCATCACCAATTCATTCTTTTCTGCTGCTGCCCCCACCATCACCTGTTTGTTAGTTATATCAGAATGATAATTAAGAATCAATTCTACATACTCGCTCCCCTGTGAAGCCTGCTGGGTTGGCAAGTGGTTCCGTTTGGCTTGCCGTTCCATCTTGGCTTCAATTTCCCTCTTCTTCTGAGCAATCAGCTTCTCCTGATGGAGGATGTTCACGTTGGTCTTCACCGATTTGGGCATCGCAACTCCAAACCACCGGCTGGCCTTCCCTGGTTAGCGAGAAGTGGGGACACAAGAATTACTAAAAGCTGGCAGCTGAGGATTTGCTAGGATACAATTGCAAAGGAAGAGAGATCCAAAATGACAAGTTTCCCTTTCCCTCTACAAACGCAATGTCAGCACAAAAATTAATGATTAAAAAGTGCTGAAGTGTGAATGTAGCACCTTCCTGCTTTAAGTTGTTGCACCTGTCAATAATGTACTAATTTCTATGTGCTTTTTTCTGGATTGTGTTTTTCTTGTGCCGCAATTAACTTTAGCATTTTAATCTTACTGCATCAAATCTTATATACTATTATAAATCGCTGTAAAACAACTTAAAATGAAAGTCAGTGTAAAATCCATTAGGTAAACCAAGAATAATAACTGGACTTCAGGCTAATAAAATATATTTTATGTCTTTAAAACAATCTAAGAAACTGAGATCTGATCTAAGTATTTTGCCAAAATTTGTGTCAGAAATGAACAGGTTTCCCACTCTTCATGGGGGGGAAGGTGTTATTGCATACTTTACCTTAGCAATATAATGAAATGTAGGTGGAGCATGAAAAAGATGCCATGTTATTCTTACAATTGAAGGAAAATCAGCATTGATTTGACGTCCCAAGTCATCTAAAGACCTTCCATCAACTAAAGATTAAAAACATTCTATGTTCACATGCACTGTGCTGCAGCAACTTTATGAACAGTTATTTAGCAGGCAGCCTGTACCACTAATATCCACTTCCAGCAATCAATAAGCTAAAAATCTTTGGCACTGCTGTACTTTTATTAATTTTTTCCCCAGAACAATCAGAACAAAAATGTTACAAAATTAAAAGGAGATAATTTCCCAGTGTAGTAAAAGTCAATTTCCTAGCCACTGACAATTGAGGAAAAGAGTACTGATAGCAACAATTACCTATTGCCTACCATAGAAGTATATGACCCCTTTTACAACACCTCTCTAAGGTAGATTAATCTGAGAGTGAATGAGTGGCATGAAGTAACCCGGTGAATATATACATCTGAGAATAATCTGAGTATCTCTGCAGTCTCTTGCAACATATTTTGTTAGTTCTGAGCAATGCCAATAGTACCTCCGGTGCTTGTCAGTATATGGCTTTTCAGGTTACTTAGAAGCCACTGAACTAGCACAGAAATTGCAGTAAACAAAGGAAAGGTTAAATGACTACACAAAGACTTATAATGTATTAAATCAAGAAGTATTTGAAGAACAGAATAACAGAGTTGGAAGGGACTTCGGAGGTCTTCTAGTCCAAATCCACTGCTTAGGCAGGAAACCCTATACCAGTGGTAGCTAACCGTTTTGGGCTCCTGTGCCAAAAATTGTGTGTGCCCAGAAGGCAATGCGCCCCCCTCAAGCCCCCTGCACATGCATGCGCTATCCCCCCCCATGCTGCCCCCCTACTGCACTGCGCATGCACGCACCTCCCAGCTTGATTTCTGGAAATACAAGAAGTGACGAAACAAGCCTGTTTTTCAGCTTCCAAAGGCTTCCCTTGAGCCTCTGGAAGGCAGAAAAAGGCCTCAAACGGGCCGAAAAACAGCTGGGAAGCTCATGCCTGCACAGTGCAGGTAAATTTGCATGGAGCTCGCGTGCTTACACAAATGGCTCTGCGTGCCACAGGTTTGCCATCACGGCCCCATACCATTTCAGACAAACGGTTATCCAATCTCTTCTTTAAAACTTCATGTTGGAGCACCCACAACAAGACAAGCTGTTCCTCAGATTCATTGTTCCAACTGTCAGGAAATTTCCTCTTAGGTTGCTTCACTCCTTGATCAGTTTCCACCCATTACTTCTTGTCCTGCCTTCAGGTGCTTTGGAGAATATATTCTTTGTGGAAACCTCTCAGATATTTGAACACTGCTATCATGTCACCGCTAGTCCGTCTTTTCATCAAACTAGACATACCCAATTCCAGCAACTGTTCTTCATCTCATAGAATAACAGGGTTGGAAGGGACCTTCGAGGTCACCTAGTCCAACCCGCTGCTCCAGCAGGAGAGTCTATGCCAAATCTTTTAGCCTCCAGTCCCCTAATCATCTTTGTTGCTGTACTCTGCCCTCCTTCTAGAGTCCCAACATCGTTTTTATATCATGGCGACCTAGTGCTTCTTTGGGGACCTTTTTATTTTATGTATTTAGAAAATTCATATTGCTGCCTTTTTGGTGAATGACCTGTTCCAACTCGGCCCAACAAGATAACATCCTTATGGCATGTATTGTTTGAATACCACCAGAGCTATGGTTCTCCATCACATTCACACCCTGAGACATAACCATCCTGTCCCTCTTCCCCGTTTGCTTGCTTGCTTGCTGGCTTGCTTCCCTGCCCTCCCCACCGTAATATCATAATTCCCACAGGGAAGCTGTTCCAATTCCTGGATCTTTGCATTTCTTCTCTTCTCCTCCAATCTTTTACAATTAAAATCCGGGGACGGGGGGTGGGGGGGAGAGAATTAGTCAACCCCCCAAAACAGGCACGGCAGTAAACAACAACCGCGCCAGCACAAGAGACCGAGGCAGACGACGAAGCCCTTTGCCGTCGCTCGCCTGCCTGGAGGGGAACTGTAGTCCGACGCGCCTGTGGAAAGCATTCGGGAGGGGATGATGGTCCCTCGCCACCATTCATAAAGCAGGCCGAAGGCCTACAAAGCAACCACCACCGGACAAAGGGCGTCGTCACTAGGCATTGTTTAAAAGAGCGGGGAGAGAACCCTTCCCAGGCGGCGGAGGGAGGGAGGGAGGGGGGGGGAAGGGGCGCCCCACCTGAGGGCCGAGACTCACCTGGCGCATCCTTGCTGTTCTCCATGGCTGCAGGTTGAGCCCCCCTCCCCCCGCCGCTATCGCGCTTCCCACAATGCACTGCGGGCGGGTACACACCCGGATGGGCCGGGAGGCGGCGCGGCGCGATGCATTGTGGGAGAGGAGGGAGCAAGACGGCCCCCCCTCAAAAAAAAGAGGATGCCGGGTATAGTAGTTTTAACAGAGATAACAAGAGTTGGAAGTCCCCAAGGTGCTTTTTCAAGAGGCAACTGGACTTTCATGGGGGGTTTTTTTTCCCGCTTTTGAAGACGTTTCGCTTCTCTCATTCACGTCTTCAAAAGAAAACCCAAGAAAGTCCAATTGCCTCCTGAAAAAGCACCTTGGGGACAACCACGACCTGGATGACTGAGAATCTCTACAGAATTTTAGAAGATTTGGAAGGGACCCAGGACTAAGGTCATCTAATCCAGGAGTCTCCAACCTTGGCAACTTTAAGACTTGTGGGCTTCAACTCCCATAATTCCTTAGCCAACTTTGCTGGCTAAGGAATTCTGGGAGTTGAAGTCCACAAGTCTTAAAGTTGCCAAGATTGGAGACCCCTGATCTAGTCCAACCTGCCACCCCCCCAAGTCTGTAGACCTGCAGAGGCTGGAAAACTATTTGTGGGGGGGAGTTTTACAAGTCTGGGAGTTTGTAATGCTACTGTTACATTCAAATTTCTAGTTTTGTTTTGTCCACTGGGACAAAAAAAAGGTAAGAGCACTATCCTGAACCAAAGGGCAGGACAAGAAAGAATGGATGGAAACCAATCAAGGAGAGAAGCAACCTGAAATTAAGGTGAAACCTCCTAACTTGGAGGCTTGCCTTCAGAAGTTGTGGGTGCTCCATCACTGGAGGGTTTCAAAAAAGAGACAGGAGGTTCATTTAGAGTAGAATAGAACAAATGAGCTAGAAGGGAACTTGGAGGTCTTCTAGTCCAGCCCCTGCTCAAGCAGGAGAACCTATACCATTTCAGACAAGTGATTGTCCTGTCTCTTCTTAAAAACATCCAGCGATGGAGCACCCACAATTTCTGAAGGCAGGTTGTTCCACTGGTTAATTGTCCTCACTTTTAGGAAGTTTCTTAATTCCACATTGCTTTTCTCTTTGATTAGTTTCCAACCATTGTTTCTTGTCCTGCACTCTGTCTTTGGAGAATAATTTGTCTGGAATGATAGGGTCTCCTGCTTGAGCAGGGGGTAGGACTAGAAGACCTCCAAGGCCCCTTCCAGCTCAATTCATTCTATTCTATTTTAAATTATTCTCCAGTCTCCTTTTTGAAAGCCTCAGTGATGGAACACCCACACCTTCTGAAGGCAAGCCTCCAAATTAGAAGGTTTCGCCTTAATTTCAGGTTGCTTCTCTCCTTGACACATTTCCGTCAGGTGCTGTGTGGCAACGGGGAAGGAAAAAATAGTGGTTTTTACCAGACTTGTTTACCGGCTGCAAAACTTCCCCTCAGCTATTCTAGTCCTGACTACGTATGGGGGAACTATATTTCCCATGATGCAAAAGGAGTTAAAGGCCACTATTACTAAAGAGTGCGGCATGTTTGTTTTGAAATGTGTGCCTCCCCTTCAGGTGGCTGATTTCGAAATGACTCTGATGATCAAAAACATCGCTTTTCATTCCCATAAGAATCAAAGATCCAAGACTTTAATAAAATGCAGGCATTATAAAGCAAATAAGTACCGAACTCTTCATAATTTGCTAAAGTTCTAAAAATAAGCTGTGCACATCTTTTTAAAATTAAGTCTTAAATCTGCAACACACTTTTGGAAATAAGGGCCGGTGAAGTGGATGGAATTGGACAAGCATCTCATGGCGGTGCGAAGGCGTACTTTTGTTTTGATGTGATGCACATTATTTTTTTTTTTCAAAGGAAGAACAGAGGTCTAGAAAGAGGAGGGGATGACATTAAACCTCTCTAGGAGGAGGACCCGTTTCCTGACCCGGGTGGGAGAAGTGGGGATACAGATTTCCCCGGAGTGCAGGATTCTTTGTCTCCCAACTTAGCCTCTCCACGCGGGATGGGGATGAAATAAGCTGCCACCGTCTCCAGGACTCACTTTCCCATCAAGCGTTGCGGCGCTTGCGCCTGCGCGGTGAGTCTCTGAAGTCCGCCGCGCAGCGACCTCCCGTTGCCTCCCGGTCCTTACGGAGGCCAAGCCGAGATGGCCGCCGTCGGGGCGTCGGGCGGCTCGACGGAGACGGCGGGCAACGGGGGCGGAGCGCAGGTTTCCTCCTCCTCCACCGCTGCCACCACCACGACGGCTCCAACCTCTTCCTCCACTCCTTCGTCGTCCTCCGCAGCCGCGGGAGCGGCGGCGGCGGCGGCAGCAGCTTCAGCCGCCTCGTCCGTAGCAGGACCACCCCAGCCCGCGGTGGGAGGGAGCGCCGGGCCCGGCTCGGGGGCGGCGATCTCCGGCGGGGCTGAAACCACGGCAGGAGGAGGCGGCGGCGGCGGCGGCGGCTCCGCCGGTTCCTCGTCGTCGACGTCCTCCGCGTCCGGGGCCGGCGGCGCTCCGGTGTCTTCGGGGGCGTCCGAGTCGTGGTACGTGGCGCTGCTGGGCTTGGCCGAACACTTCCGCACCTCTAGCCCGCCCAAGGTGCGGCTCTGCGTCCACTGCCTCCAGGCCGTGCTGCCCCGCAAGCCCCCCGCTCGGGTCGAAGCCCGCACCCACCTCCAGCTCGGCTCCGTCCTCTACCACCACACGCGCAACGGAGAGCAGGCCCGCGGGCACCTCGAGAAAGCGGTGCGTCCCGGGGTGACGTGGAAGGGAAGCGGGGTGACCGGCGGCGCCCCTCAGATTGCTCCAGGGAGGGAGGGAGGGAAGGAGGGCTGCAGTGCTTGTGTACACGTGTGCCTTGGCTGTGTGGCCCCAGACAGGGGAAAACACGGGTAGTCCTCGGCTTCTGGCCACAGTGGAGTCCCCAAATTTCGGTTGCTAATTGAGACGTTTGTTATGCGATGTATTTGTGATGTATTTTGCCTCCTTTTATCAGGAATCTTTCATGCCACATTTGTTAGGTGAACCACATCAGTTGTTAATTTAGCAAGGGGTTTGTGAAGTGAAACCCTTGACTTTGCTGGTCAGAGGGTCACAAAAGAAGCCCCCTGGGACACTGCAAGGGTCGTAAATAAAAGTCAGTTGCCGAGCCTCTGAAGTTTGACTACGTGCCCATGGAGATGTTGCGATGGTCGTAAGGGTGAATAACAGTCATAAGTCATGCGGTAACTTGGGTTGAACTGTAACTTCAAATAGTCACTAAACAAACTGTTGTAAGTAGAAGACTTCCTGCATTTGTAGACCCAGGTAGACAGACCTGTGTAATTTCCTGACAGTGAGAACAATCAGTGGAATGACTTGCCTTCAGAAGTTGTGGGTACTCCATCACTGGAGGCTTTTAAGAAGAGACTGGACAGCCACTTGTCTTCACTGATATAGGGTCTCCTGCATGAGCTGGGGTTTGGACTAGAAGACCTCCAAGGTCCCTTCTAACTATGAAGACCATTTAGAGTCAACACTGCTGCTGTCCAGACATGCTGGGCCTTCTCAGTGGTGGCCACGCAGTCTGCAGTAGTTTCTCCTGAAACTCATTGGGTGCCCATTATAGCATTTCTTATTCTCTTCACCTGGGTCTTCCACCCTGGAGGTGAAGATGCTAGCTCCATCCATGTTTTGGTTCTATTTTTCTTTTTATCCCTGTCCCTGAAATATTTAAACATATTTCTTTTCTCATTAGATTCTTATCTTTGCCTTTTGATCAGGAGTGCAAGGTTGTATATTTAGCACTCCTTTCTCCTTCTTGTCCATAGAAGGACAAATATGTTACTGTTGTGGACTAAACTTTTGCTGGTGCTGCATTCGAGCTATAAAGAGGCTTTGAGAATTAAAGTGACATATTTTAATTGGGAGTGTTGTTGATTGTAAACCAGCACATCTGGAAGACATCAGGTTGTGCAAGATAGTTCAAAAGGAATCTGGCTTAATGTTTGCTGCTTTTGCACATAAACTTGGCAAAAAATCTAAGGAAGATTGTACAGTTTCTCTCTATTGTGTCACATATTGCTACATTGTTATAAATGAACGAGTTTGAGGTTTTGTTTTTTTTCTCTACATGTATAACTGGATAGATTTTTAAAGCAGTTATACAATACACAAAAAAGAGTCTATAGGTAAATTATTTGTAGGTATTAGCAAAGGAGGCAGGCGCTTTGCCAAAAACTTGGTGGAGTAAAATGCATAGCTCTTAAATTGTGACATTTTAAATAAGTTAATAATGGGTTGAACAGAAAAGAAAACATCTCTTCTAGGAATAAAAAGAGAAAATAAATAGGAACATAGAAACTTTATTTATACAGGTAGTCCTCGACTTACAATAGTTCATTTAGTGAAGTTCAAAGTAACAATGGCATTGAAAAAGTGACTTGTGGCCATTTTTCACACGACTTTTGTAGCATCCCATGATCATGTGATCAAATGCTTGGCAAGTGACTCATACTTATGACTGTTGCTGCGTTCTGAGATCATGCGATCACCTTTTGCGACCTTTTGACGAGGGAAATCAGTGGGGAAACTTAACCGTGTTGCCAACTTACCAACTGCAGTGATTTGCCAAACAACTGTAAGCAAGAAAGGTCATACAATGGGGCAAAACTCACTTAACAAATGTCTCACTTAACAGAAATGTTGGGCTCAATTGTGGTCATAAGTCAAGGACTACCTGTAATGAAACCAGACTTTTGTCTTGCGTTGTAAACTAACATTGGAAAGGGATCCCATTTCGGCCTCGGGACTCAGTTCCTTTATGGATAATCGCCCAAGGTGGCATGTGCCAACAGTGGGCAGAATCAGTCTCAGAAATACCAGTGATAGCCTCTCCTCCAAGAACAGTTTGTAGCAGTATTCCCACCTTCCAGTCTCTTAGTTGTTTCCCAGCAATCAGGTGGAAGAGAGAAAATAAGGCGAAAACCCAGATGAATACATGTATATTTGCCTGCCAGCTAATTTCCCTTTCATAGTTTATACTGATTAGCACTGATCTTTCTGAGTCAAGCCTGTCCATCCAACTTGGGAACTTGGGAATTTGAATTTTGGGGCTTCTGCTGAGCTTATCAGATACAACATTTTAAGAGTGAACTTAAGGAGGTGTAGGAAAAATGAAAAGCGACTATTTCAAGGAATAACAGAATAAGCATTTCAAGAAGGTCATGAGAGTAAAGTCTGGCTAAAGAAGAATTGGTCTTTTCTAAGTTTTGAGACTGCAGGAAGATTCAGTTTGGCAGGAAGGAAAAGGACAGTGCAGCACTGTCACTTCACTGTGTCTTGATTATCCATAAACCATAATAAAAATTATTTGTTCATCTATTGTGTTTCAGAAATGTATCATTAACTTTTTTTCTCTCTTCTTTTTTCAGTGGCTGATATCACAACAAGTATCCTTTTTTTGCTGATCTCATGAAAACTGGAATTCTCAATTCTCAATTAAACTTCTGTAGGTTGTTAACATCAACTTGGCTTGATTTCTTGCCACTAGTGCACATGGGGATGGGCATACAGAAGATGGCAGAACAGAATAACAGAGTTGGAGGGAACCTTGGAGGTCTTCTAGTCCAACCTTCTGCTTAGGCAGGAAACTCTACACCATGGGTTACATTACACATGCGTTCGTCCACCACTTCCACAGTCTGGTTCTGAATGGCTCAAGGCCTGGTAATGGGCTGAGGCCCAGGGGTTGGGGAACCCTGATTTTAAAATATTAGGGCCTAACTTTGCTGAAATTATTGAAGCAGCCTGGAAAAGGGATGTCCAGTTAAATATATTACAGAGAGGAGCACTGGGTAGTTATAAAGAGTGTAGTTCAGTACTTGGCATATTCTACATTAAACATAGCATTGGAATTTTTCCAACCAAGAAGGTCTATTGTTTTAACTTTTAACAGAAAGTGATATTAGCTTAACTCGGACACTACCAGATTCCACAGTTTGAGGATGTCAAATTTGAAGCTGCCAGCCTCTTGTCTGAGTTGTACTGTCAAGAGGTAAGAAGAAGAGCATCTTTCCTATGCAGTTCTTCAAATGTTAATATTTAATGGGTTCGATACACAAAAGATGTTTAAGACTTTCTTCCATACAAAATAGAAAAGAGCTAAGACCCTTTATCCATCTTTGTTACCTGACTTACTTGCATGTCAGTAGCACTTCCGTTAAAAGGAACTGGGTGTTTGTTCAGTTTGTTTATGTTTTATTATTTTGATATGTAAGATGATGCAATCAATACCAACAGCAATTTATATAACGCCCTGTTGTGCTTTTACAGCACTCGCTGGGTGGTTTACGATGTCAGCATATTGCCCACAACAATCGAAGTCTTCATTTTACCAACCTCAGAAGGACGGAAGGCTTGAATCTGTCAGGATCAAACTCCTGACTGTGGGCAGAGTTAGCCTGCAATGCTGCATTCTAACCACCACACCACCAGGCTCCTAACTCCTAACAAGTAGAGTTAACATCTTGATGCCCCTTTTTGGGAGCTTCTAGGTGTTAGGTGTTCAGAAGCAGATGTAATTTTGGGTGAATGCAGAATATCTCTCACAGAATTTCCAGTCATCTATTCTGACTGTCCTTCTCTAGAAAGGTAAAAAAATCTGCCCAGTACATCCATCTGGGATGCATTGTAACTATAGATGCCATGAACGGAATCCCTGTGCTTGCTTTGCTCCTGATCTTTGGACCTCCTCACACAGCTTTTACACAAATATATTTGCTAAAATGTATCTTTGGGAAAAGTGATGTGTCATTTTTGCAAAATTGTTCACTCTCCAATTAATAGAATGGTATTCCACTTGCTTTACGAAGCGTGACTTTTTCCAGTTGATTTTGCGTTTGAGTCCTCTTCCTCCTCCTCCATCTCTGTATGATAATTTGATTTTTTATTGTCCATACTTTTCAGAATTCTGTTGACACAGCAAAGCCACTGCTGCGTAAAGCCATCCAGATTTCACAACAGACTCCTTACTGGCACTGTCGCCTTCTTTTTCAGCTTGCGGTAAGCTCAATTTCACTGTTCTCCAATGGTTTAAGTTATAGCTAGTCCTCGCTTAACAAATTTACGTGGAATGGAATTTCCATCACTTAAGTGAAGTGGTTATTAGGTGAAACATTGTGTGATTCCACTATTTAATGACAGAAGTTTATGGTAGTCTTGTTGCAGTGAGGACTTTACACTTCTGCTCTGCTGCGATGGCCTCTGCTTCAACTCCCCTCACCCACTTATCTCTCCCCATTTCTGCTTTTTTGGTCACCCTGCTGTCCACTGACACACCCACCCACCCACTCCCTCCCTCCTGTTGTCCTCCACCACTCTCAGCTGACCTTTATTACCTTCTTCTTCCCATGGCTGATGATGCACCTTGCCACGGGAACCGCCAGTGCATGTTGTGGCTGCAAATGTGGACAGATCGCCAGGTATCCAAACTTTGATGATAGGACCATGCAGATGCGGCAATGGCTGTAACTTTTGAGGATTGGATGTAACTACCATTTGTTCAGTGGTAACTTCGAATGGTCGCTGAACCAGTGGTTGTTAAGCGAGGACTACTTGTATGAAAAACAGTATAGAGCTTGGGGGGATTCTACAGTACTTACATCCGAGAGGGAAACACATGGCTGCAGGGTTGACCTTACCACTGAGACAGAATGTCCTTGCAGTAGAGACAAAACAACCCCAAGTATCTGCCCACAGCAGGAGATAAAGCAAGCGGGAATGCACTTAGCTGTGTAAATTACTATTATTATTATTATTGCTTTTATTTCTGTAGCATTCCTCCTTCTGGGGGAGCCCAAAGTTGTTTATAATAAAGTAATAAAGAAAGCCTTCAAGAAAGGTGCAAGAAATCCAGCACTGTTTAAAAATAATAAATACAAAAAAGTGAAACAAGACTCAGTGGCAGGCGTATGAATAGAACGGAGGCAAAAAAGCAGCATAAGAGAATTTAAAAGAGAGTCTGCTCCTGAAGTAGCTATTCCACAAATGCCTAGCCATGTCTTCTTTTCTCTTCGGAAAAAAGATAGTACGGAGACCTTCTGAATTGATCCTTAGGAAAGAGTTTTGTAACTGGGGCACTTCTTGTCCTTTGGTACAAAGTTGTATAGGTGAGCAGGTGAGTGGTGGTTCATATGCTCAGTTCTAAGTATCGAAGCAGTAATGGCACCCTCATAGTGGGTCCAGAGAAACAAAATCACGGTTGCAGCATTGCAACCAAACCCCCAATCCCTTTGTCTGTGTAGGTAGTGTCAGCATAACAGACAATAGGGGAGGAAGTTTTATTACTGTGCTGTGACCACCATTCTGCCGGTCTTGACATCCGCCCACCTTACAGATTTGGTTCTACGAGAAAAATGTAAGTGGGGAATTCTGGAAGAGGTCAGTTACATTAGTAACTTTTTGCTTTGTGGTACCAGTGCTTAACAGAAAATAAATGGGTTTGTGGCATCAACATCACCTTAGAGGTTTGCAGAACCTTAAAAAAATTTTGAGCTTGGAAAGTCTTGTTTGAAAATTTATTTGAATCCCATTTTTATTGTTTTTACAAACAAAGGGAGTGAACATATCCAATACACCTTCCTTCTCCTATTTTCCCCACAACAGTCCTATTGAACATGAAATAGAAAGGAGATTTTCAATTCAGTTTGAAAACTTGAAATTGAAACTTGAAATTGAACTTGAAAATAGGTTTTCAATTCAGTGGTACAGAATGTGAATGTGTGTGTGTGTGTGTGTGTGTGTGTGTGTGTGGTTTTTTATGTATAATGTACACTGAAAATGGCATTTAATTTTGTTGTGCAAGGTGCAATGACAATAAAGTAAACTAACTAACTAACTATGGAATGTCCCAAAGGTGCTTTTTTTCAAAAGCAGCTGGACTTTTCTTTGTTTTTCCTTGAAGACATTTCGTTTCTCATCCAAGAAGCTTCTTCATTTCTTGGATGAGAAGCTAATGTCTTCAAGGTAAACAAAGAAAGTCCCCCCCCCCCCCAAAAAAGAGCACCTTTTTGACAATCAGATTTGATGGAGCCCATCAAATGGCTCGTGTGATCTGCTGTCATCGGGGCGGAAGGTGGGAGTTGGGGTTGATATTTTTTTTTCCAGATTTTGTTCTATTGTACTTTATTAATTTATTTGATTTTTTTATATTAGTTTTTATTGATTTTTTTTGTTTTAAATATGGTTTTGCATTCTGTAAGCCGCCTCGAGTCGCCATGGGTGAATAGGCGGAAATGTAAATTCAATAAATAAATAAACAAACCATGACTTGGATGACTGAGAATCACCATAAACCCGTGATGGCGAACCTATGGCACACGTGCCACAGGTGGCACGCAGATCCATTTGTGTGGGCATGTGAGCCCCAGGCAAACTTAACCTCACTGTGCATGTGCGCGCCTCCCAGCTGATTCTCGGCCACTTTGAGGCTTTTTTCAACTTCCCAGAGGCTCGAGGGAAGCCTCTGTAGCCTTTGTAGGCCGAAAAAAAGGCCTGTTTCATCACTTCCTATATTTACAGAAATACCGGAAGTGACGAAACGGGCCCATTTTTCAGCTTTCAAAGGCTGCAGAGGCTTCCCTTGAGCCTCTAGGAGGCTCAAAAAGGTCTCAAACTGGCCGAAAATCAGCTGGGAGGTGCAGTGCAGGCAAGGGGGGGAATCGTGCATGCATGCGCAGGAGGTGTGGGGGGCCGCACGCATTGCCTTCTAGGTGCTGGCACGTGAGTGCACGCGTGCAATTTTGGGCACAGAATCCCAAAAAGGTTAGCCACCACTGCCGTAGACAATCCTATGGGATGAGTTGGACTGAGAGAGAGTGACTAGGCCAAGGCCACGCTACTGACTTTGAATGCATCTCTGCTAGTTTCTAACCTGGTGCCTTAATCAGCCCAATTTGATTCTCAAAATCAAAATAAATAAATCTGGACCGTTTCAGAGCTTTTTCAACCTTAAGTGTGTTTCTCTATGTATTCCTCATTAGCAACTTCATACGCTTGAAAAAGATTTGGTCTCCGCCTGCGACCTTTTGGGAGTTGGAGCAGAATATGCCCGCGTAGTAGGATCAGAATATACAAGGTGGGTGGCTTTTTTTTCTCACAGGGAGACATTGAACAGACAAGAGTTATGAAATATGTTCTGTACTCTTTTGCAGATTGCAATATTTTTAAAGTATTTTATTGAAGTCTGTCTTAATGTAAAATACAAATGAAAGTAAAGACAATAGGAAAAATGGGAAAAGAAAAAGAAGGGGAAAAGACGTGAAGGAAAAAGAAAAGCAGCTGACTTCCACCTTTTCTGGTACAGACATTACAAAGTAAAGTTACAGTCTCAACTTTTTAGTTTCATATCATCAGAAAACTTGGTCATTTCTATAATAACAATAACTAATCATGAAAAGTTACAGTTTCGTTTTTTTCTGAAATATTTTTTGGATGCAGTTTTAGGGTTAGGGTGAGAATACATTGTATTTCAGGGAGATCTCTACAGTGTTGGAATCTTAATAACTTTCCTTTTCTTTTTCAGAGCACTGTTTCTACTAAGCAAAGGCATGGTAAGTTTTCTGGGGCTTAGACAAAATAATATTTTACTTATATTACTTTAAAATCTGTAGTCTTGGTTTGTTTTCCTTATTTGGATATAGAAGCAATAGATGGTAAGTAGATTTTGGTCTTGTAGAGCCGTGTTTCTCAAACTTGACAACTTTTAAGATGTGTGGACTTCAACTCCCAGAATCCTTTATTTGGCATGCTGGCTGGGGAATTCTGGGAGTTGAAATCTACATATTTTAAAGTTGCTGAGATTGAGAATCATTGGTCTAGACGTCTGTTGAAACGAGTTTTGGCAGAATCTCATCTGCCATCATCAGGCTTCTGTATTGTTTCGTCTGTGAGTCAGACTTTTACAGTTGTTTCAGTTTTAAATTTGGGGCTAGCCTACTGCTGTGCCAGAATGGTTTTTTCTTTCATCCTGATTGGTTGGGAGTCTTGGTCTGTGTTTATTGGTCTTGGAGTTTGCTGTGTTCTGCTTGATTGGTGTTTCTAATATCTTCTGTCTGTTTTGTGGCTTTTTTTGTGTGTCTTGATTGGCTGGCAACATTGTGTTCCTGTATTGGAGGCTTTTAGTGCAGCTTGGCTCGGAGTAAATGGGTGGCTATCATTTGTTAGGAAGCTAGGTTTCATCTGGGTGCCTGGTTGGGGTATGTTTGAGCTGGAGATATCAGGGGGGATCTGTTTGTGCCCAGGTGTTTGCCTGGCTAGTGGTGTGGAGATTTTTTTGTTTGTGAGTGCAGGCTTCCAAATAATTGACAGTTTGGTGGAATAATCTCAGGGGATTTCGTATATGCCTTGGTTTTCCAGGTCAATTTTATCTTTGGGGTTTC
>NW_020769318.1:23361822-23422115 GCF_900518735.1 Pseudonaja textilis | reverse complement strand
ACGACCATGGACCAGAAGCTGCACTGCAGCTGCATCACTACCCACTTCAAACCCCTCCGAGCCATACATGAAGCAAACCGACACCCACTATGAAGATGCAGCAGGACCACGAACTAGAAGCCAAACAGCTAGATCACAACTCACCAGCTCAAATCCCCCAGCAACTAAGACTAACCTGAGCACAACCAAGCCCCCACCTGAACAGAACACGCCTCCAACCAATCAGAACACGGCTAACCCCCCAACCAATCAGAACACAGCCAAACCCCCTACCAATGAGAACACACCCCCACCCAATCAGAACACAGCCAAGCCCCCACCCAATCAAGTCCCACCCCCACTAGCAGTTAAAAGGAAGAAGCAGCTGCAATCTCACATCACTCTGAGAAGCAAGAGTCGAAGACAGAAGCCTGAAGATGATGAATGAGACTTCATCGAAACGTTGCCTAGATACTTCGAATCTTACGCAGGAGAAAATCCGAACAACCAAAGATCCACATACGAATACCCGCGAGAACCTCAGAAAACAACAAATATATATATATATATATATATATATATTTATATATATATATATGTATACAGAAGCCCGATGATGGCAGATGAGATTCTGCCGAAACGTTGCTACAACTTTAAACGCACAACTACCATGACGTGGGAAAATACCCAAACAAAGCTGAATGCCATACATGCATACAAATATACATACACACATACACACATACATTTATGTATATATATGTATATATATGTATATATATGCTAGACTAAGCTGATCTCAGATTAATTTAGCAAATACGTTTTATATTGTGTGGATTAATTAGGTTTGCATCTGTTAAACAAAGGGTGGGCAGTTTTGGGCTGCATTTAATTGCTTCAGAAAACCTATGACTGGTAGGTGAAGTAATGGGATAAAATGTGTGGGACTCCACTGTGTGTCAGCATTCCAACCAAACTCTCTATTCCGAATTCAGCACTCCGGGACTAATTCCATCCAAGTAAGAATGTATTCATGTTGGCACATCTGGGGAAAACCCGAATTCCTATGTTTTTCCCCCTCTACCCTAAAACTTACACCCTGCCCCTATTGATGACCCTCAAGTCACTCTCTCCAATCCACCTCAATTCTGAACTCCCGCCAAGTCCAGCCACTCCCCTCCAAATTCCAGCCACTCGGCCTTGAGCTCTAGCGAAAGAATGTTGTTGTGGCTATCGTCCTTCTCACTTCTCTCCCGTTCCCATAGCATGCCTCTCCCCCTCTGTGGCAGCCCTAAATCTGTGAATCAAGATGGATCGGGAGCTGACACTGTGCATATAACTTTGAAAATATTTGTTTTTTTTGGAGGGGACATCTTTAAAATTTTCAGACAGTTCATATACATTCTGCTTCAGAATGATAGGAAGTCACACAGCTGGTTTGGAGCAACTGCTGTGTGTTTTTAACAGTGCAGTCAGAGAAATCTCTGGGAGCCCCAACAAAATGTGTAGATTGTCTTTTCACATCTCAAATGATCCTGAGAATAACTAGAGATAGACCTCCAAGGATTGAATCAGTGTTAGAAAGTGTCATTTAAAACTCTGAAATTTGCATAATACCACTGTATGTATTCCAAGCGATTGGCATGGAAGGTATAAATTGTAAGTTGGTGTACCCTGTTTCCCCGAAAATACGACCTACCCTGCACAGGTCAAAATTAAGCTAGGGTGGGGATGGGAGGGGTGGAGCTGCCCTACTACTTACCTTTGGATAGTTGTAGCCAGGTCTTGCACACCCTGATTCCTGCCTTGCCGGCCTATTTCTTCTGCAGCCCACAAGGCTGGCAAGGCTTTCCTGAAGGCCTCTGTAGCTGATAACAAAGCTCTGGGTCAATCTGGAGTTCTGTTATTGGCTGCAGAGGTCTTCAGGAAAGCCTTGCTGGCCGCAGAAGTAGTAGTTCCTGAAGGCCTCTGACAGTGAAAAGGAGGCCGGGAGCGACGCACACATGTGAGGTTATTCGGTGGATGGCATCCCCTGAAAATAAGACCTGGTGCCTTCTTTGATGGCAAAAATAATAAGACAGGGTGTTATTTTCAGGGAAACGCAGTACATACAGAAAAACCACTGAGAGAAAACACCTCCTTTGAACTTGTAGTTGAATTTTTACTTATTCCTGTTGTAATTTGCTACCTTATTTTTGATGTCGTTTTTTTGTATGTTCTTTGGGATTATGTTGAAATGATGAGAAGCAAAATTAATCACAGAACTGAGGACTTAGAGATAACTCTCCTTCCCACACTTAATACAGGTCGTCCTCAACTTACAGCCATTTGCTTAGTGACCATTCAGAGTTACAATGGCTCTGAAAAAAGTGATTAAGGACCATTTCTCACAACTCGACAACTGTTGCAGCATCCCCATGGTCACACGATCTAAATTCGGGTGGTTGGCGGCTGATTCACATTTTTGACAGCTGCAAAGTCCTGGGGTCATGTAATCGTCTTTCATGAACTTAGGACAAGCAAAGTCAACGGGGAAGCCAGACTCACTTAACGACCATGTTACTTTCATGAACTTAGGACAAGCAAAGTCAACGGGGAAGCCAGACTCACTTAACGACCATGTTACTAACCTGACAACTGTTATGATTCACTTAACAAGTACGTGGTGAGAAAGGTTGCAAAATGGGGTAAAACAAATATAACAGTGCTCTCGCTTAGCAACAGAAATTTCGGACATAAGTCGAGGATTACCGTACTGTTTTTTGTTTTCCTTCTTTATTTGAGGAAATCAATCCAAGACTAAGGAAGAGGCGCTTATTAAGCGTTCTGAAACTTTTCCTCATTTCTTTTCTCCTCCCTTCCTTCTTCCTAGCTGCTCCTCATGGAGAGGAAACTGCAGGAGGTGCACCCGCTGCTTACGCTTTGTGGGCAGATCGTTGAGAACTGGCAGGGGAATCCCATCCAGAAAGAGTCATTGCGCGTCTTCTTCTTGGTACTGCAGGTGACGCATTACCTGGACGCTGGTCAGGTGAGTTGAAGCAGTTCCAGTGACCTTTTATGACAAAAAGTGTATTGTGGCCTGCTGGCGGCTGGCGGAGTTGGCAGCAGAGTCGGACAGTGAGGAGGTTGGGGAGGAACCTGAGCCAGTCCTGGAGGCTGAGGAAGGCTCGGACGAGGGCTCTGTGTCAGAAGCCGAGATGGGGCCAGGGCAGGCTGGCAGTCTTCAGTTGCCTTCGGGCTCAGACAGCAGTGAGGCGGGGGAGCAGCTGGAACCGGTTCCCAGCCTGCGCATGCGCAGAGCTGTCAAAAGGAAAGAACAATTACAAACTCAGGGTCCACGTGGAAGTAAGGCCACAGGTGGACAATGTATGGCCCCTCCCATAAGGATTAAAAGAGGAAGGGGCTTTTGCAGAAAACAATTCGTTCGTTTGTTCCATCATTGTGAAGATCTGTCTGTGCATCGCAGAGACTCAGTGCTGAGTCCTTCCTTGTCAGCACTGTGTTTGGAAAATATTTATTGGGCAGCTTTCCAAGTTAGATAAGGTTTGAGCTCCTAATTATACCCTTGAAAGACTGTTTGCCAGGCCGTTAGCTGAATGTGAATGCAAGAAATTCACATTTGTTTAATAAAAGGTGTTTGGTCGGGACAAAGAGCCTGCTTAGTGCTTTTCGAGAAAGCCTAGTACAGAACAATGTGGTTGCTCGCAATATAAGAACAGGAGCTTCATTATGACTTAAAAGCCTCTCCTTTACACTCCTAAGTCCGCGATAGGTGCAGAGTGGATCCCCCATGCGATCGATCCAGCTTTAGGATCTTTTTGAGGTGGTTGTAACGTGACCTCATGAAGGAAATGAGTCACAACCACTATCAGGCCCAGAAGTCTGGTTGTTACTTGTAATTGTAAATCGAGGCACCAATGTGACTAGACCTTTTTAAATCTTTGACCTTTTTCACGGCCATCACTAAACAAATCAAAGGTATGGTTGTTAAGTGAACCCATTATTCCTAGTGAGTGTTTTTCGCCGGAAAACAGCAATAAATAAATAAATAAATCCCAAATTGGTATCTTGTGACCACAGGAAGATACATCCGGTCATAAAGGTAAGCGGGTTGCCAAGCACTCAAAATGCGATCACTTGATTGCTATGGGGACACCTGAGCTGCAGTGGCACAGTGGTTAGAATGCAGTACTGCAGGCTACTTCCGATCACCTGCTGCCAGCAGTTTGGCAGTTCGAATCCCACCAGGCTCAAGGTTGACTCAGCCTTCCATCCTTCTGAGGTGGGTAAAATGAGGATCTGTATTGTTGGGGGCAATAGGCTGACTCTGTAAACTGCTTAAGAGAGGGCTATAGAAGCACTGTGAAGTGAGGATAGAAGTCTAAGTTTATTGCTATTTTACGAGGGTTGGAGGTACTTTATGGGCCACAAAGCATCGTAACACTGAACAGTTGTAAAACGACAAGTCATAACTCAAAGACTACTCCAGAATAGAACTGCAGAGCAAATATATGAAGGAACAATGAGTGGAAGAAGATAAAAACGTAAGCTTGACAGGAACCTTCAGAGATATTTAATGTTCCATCTTTAGAGAAGATGAACTGAGAAGAGGACAACAGCCATCAAGATAATGGGTGGTTGACCTAGGACGTGGGGTGCCTTTGATTTGGGCCTCATGTTTGGTTTTGACTTTGTTGAGGCAGCTTCTCTTTTCCTCAGGTGAAGAGTGTCAAGCCATGTCTAAAGCAGCTGCAGCAGTGCATCCAGACCATCTCAACTCTTCATGATGATGAGATCCTGCCCAGCAACCCTGCAGACCTCTTCCATTGGCTGCCCAAGGAGCACATGTGTGTGCTGGTTTACCTGGTGAGATGCTGCATCTGATCTTGCCAAAATAAGTTGTGCAAACTTGGTTGCAGTGACCCTTCCAAGAGGGGCTTTCTAGGATCAGAGGCCTAGTGTTTTTCACATAAAGAAGGAGCTCTCTACTTCCCCTTTAACATCATCATGGCAATATCCTCTTTTGCGTTTGAAAGGATGAGCTGGTGACATTGCCGTTGCCCAGGCGACATTCATGTCCCCAGCTGGAGCAAAGGATGGGAGCTCACCCTGCCCCACAGCAGCACTCCTGTCTCGAACACCAGGCTTACTAACTTCCAACTGAGCGCCCCTAGCCACGTGAGCCACAGTGCTCCTCTAGTGTCCCAATTTACAATTGCAGCAGTGTCCCAATTTACAATTGCAGCAGTTAGCGGGGGGGGGGGGGGGGCATTACTGGCTTTCCTTTAAATTGCCTCTGCGTAATTTTTGCTTTTGTTTACAATATATTCCAAAGAATTAATGTCTTTTGTTTAATTACCAACATTCCTAGGCAGCAGGTGGTAAGAAAGACATCAGTATGTGGCTTTGGAAAACCACCATTCATGTTAATGGACAATACTGAGCTCAGTGGGTTCAGAAGATGACAAGGTTTCCTGAGGGCATCATAGCTCATTGATAGAGTCCTTTCTTTGCTTGCAGAAATGTCCCAGTTATAGTCGCTGGACTTTCAGCTAGCAGAATGTCTAGTAGCAGAGAGGTTTTTCTTCTGGAGACTTTGGGGAATTGTTATAATCAGGTATTGTCAGCATTGGCTTGATTGGGGGTGTCCAACTGTGGCAACTTTTAGGACTTGCGTACTGCAAATCCCAGAATTCCCCAGCCAGCCAGTATTCTGGGAGTTGAAGTTCGTAAGTCTTAAAGTTGCCAAGATTGGACACTCCTGGGCTAGATGGTTTTAATGGTCTAACCTTTAGGTGTCAGGAATTCTGAAACAGTAATTTAGAAACAATTTTTGGACTTTAGCTTGAAACCCAAAGAAATGAAAATGTAATCTTGGGATTTGATGAGTAGAACTGTTTTTAACTAAAGAAATAGTTTGTGATTTGGTTTAATCTACTTGCATTTCATGCTTGTATCTGTATATCAGAGAGTCGGGAGTTACATTTTGTTTTCTCTCTGCACCACCCAATTTTGTGTTTTTCCTGCTTTCCCCTTTTCCCCCCTTTTCCTGCTTTCCCCCCATCCCTTCCTCCTCCCGTGTTCTTTTGAAATTTGATAAAAGTTCTATTTTGTTTCCTTAACAAAAAGCATTAGAAACTAAAGGCAGAGAGGCTTTCTGTGTTTTTTGTACATTAATTGCATTGTTGGCCACAAGGCTTTCCCAATGAGGACAATTTGGCAGTGCCTTGTGCCCTGCTGTGAGGAAGATGAATGTGCCTGTTTTTAATTGCACAGGTGGCGTGCCAGCATGGGCGTTCACAGTGTTGCTAACTGCATGCATTCTCATTTAGAACTTCTACCCTGTCTTTGTTTTTCATGTAAAACGAGCCACGTTAATTTGCAGCAGGGAGAACATTGAAGCAATTCGTTTCAGGGTTGCAAAATAGTCTGCCAAACAAACATGGTATTTTTTTTTTATTTTTTATTTTTTGCCAGGTGACTGTGATGCATTCGATGCAAGCCGGATATTTGGAGAAGGCCCAGAAATACACCGACAAAGCCTTGATGCAGCTAGAAAAACTCAAAAGTGAGCAGAGTAAACTTCTTTGGTGTGTGTCTTCACACAGATTCTGTTCTTGAATGTCTGACTTGCATGCTCCATTTATCTCCATTCTCCCTTTTACATTTATCTCCATTCTCCCTTTTACATGTTGCCTTTTCAGGACACCAGTGTCCTTTTTCAGGGCTACTGATGGGTCCTCTCCTAAGCACCAGAAAACTCTCCTAAGCATCAGAGTTGCATGGTCAGCCAAGATCTTTTCTGAACTTAAGGAAAGGAACCAATATTACTTTGCTTTTCACTTTAGCAGTGCCAGAAAGAATCACTTGATTCTTATGGTGGAATTTTTTTGACATATTTCTTTTCTTCACACGGAGGGAAGAATTGGATAGACTGGTGTTTTTGCCAGCCTGATGTCGCATGTCTCCCAAGATATTTGAACGGTTGCTTTTATAAAACCTAAAATATTACTGCCTGCTTCAGAAAAACAATTAAAGGTAGTTCTTAACTCAACTTGCCCATTATGGTTGCAAGTCACAACAGTCATAAAGTGGATCATCACATTCACGACCTGATTTTACAACCCTTTTTGTGGTGCTTCTTGAGCAAATCCCAGAAATAAACAGCTGATTTTTGGTCTAAAAAGATATAAATTACAGTCGCGCAACCACGGACCACAAATTTAGGCCTGTTGCTGAGTACCCAAAATTGGTCACATAATTGTGTGTGGGGGGGAGATTAGAAACTTCAGAACCAGGTTGTAAGTACCTTTGGAGAGGGTCCATCATGATAACACCGAACAGTCGCTACGGAACTGGTCCTAAGTCGAGTACATTCAGCATGGTCACTCCACCAAATGTAGAGCTGTCTGTTCCCTTTCTCTTTTTTTCTTTTCCCTAAACCGCATCATTTCTTTCCTTCCAGTGCTTGATTGCAGCCCTATCTTATCATCTTTCCAAGTCATCTTGTTGGAACATATCATCATGTGCCGGCTAGTCACAGGGCACAAAGCTACAGCCCTGCAAGAGGTAAAGACTCGCATTGCTTTAGGGGCAGGGTTTCTCAACCTTGGCCATTTGAAGGCCTGTGGGCAGAATTCCCCAGCCAGGCACGATTGAGAAGCGCTGCTTTAGGGCATTCGGTGTCCTTTGGAACTGCGGGTGGTGATGGGGAACAGATGTGTGGAGGCTTAACTGAAATCACCACTCTTTGTGGTTGTTGAAAAGGAGACAGTCTTGGAAGACCTCGGACTGTCACTGCCATAATTGTTCTAACTGTCAGGGAATTTCTCATTAGTTCTCCGTTGCTCCTCTCCTTGATTAGTTTCCATCCGTTGCTTCTTGTCCTGCCTTCTGGTGTTTTGGAGAATAGGTTGGTCCCCCTCTTCTTTGGGGCAGCTCCTCAAATATTGGACGACTGCTATTAGGTCTAGAGGTGGTGACGTGAGAGCAATGTTTTCAATTATGTAAGGAAGACGGGGCCAAGCTATTCTCCTAAGCATCAGAAGGCAGGACAAGAAACAATGGATGGAAACTAATTAAGGAGAGAAGCAACCTGGAATTAAGGAGAAACAATTAAGGACAATTAATCAGTGGAACGACTTGCCCCCAGAAGTTGTGGGTGCTCCAACACTGGAAGTTTTGAAGAAGAGACTGGGCAACCCTTTGTCTGAAATAGTATAGGTTCTCCTGGGTTGGACTAGAAGATCTTCAAGGTCCCTTCCAACTCTGTCATTCTGAGGGCACCCAAGAGTCACGAGTGGGCTTATTCTGGCCATTTCCAGCATTGCAGATTATTTGAAAAGTATGGTGAAGTGAAATGAAATGAAAGCTGGCCAAAGTTCCCCAGTGAAACTTTTACCTGATATTTTTCTATACTAAAGTAGGAGGGGGGTGTTGCAGCAACACAAAAGTGATTTTACAAAATAATGAAGCAATCCCCAAAGTGCAGCTGGAATCAGCGGTTGTGTCAGAAAAGAGGAAGGCAAAAAAAAGGAAGCGAACCCTGCTAGGCTGGGTAAAGTCAGAAGAATCGCTGTGAATCACCCTGGGATATTAAGTCATGTTCTCTTCCGTTTGCACCAAGATTTCACAGGTATGCCAGCTCTGTCAGCAGTCACCCAGGCTCTTTTCTAATCATGCTGCCCAGCTACATGCTCTTCTGGTGAGTATCACTTCCCAGTCCCCGAAGCGTTCTGTGATGCATGTGCATCTAGGTTTTCATGAACCTGTGGAATTTTATTCACTGTGGGAAACCGGAGGTCCATTCCTTGGAAAGCTGTCAGTTTTCAAACAAATGGAGCCCCACAAGGCTTTGGTAACAAGGCCAGGTAGTCCTTGATGTACAGTCACAACTGGGACCAGAATTTCCATTGCTAAGCAAGGCAACTGCTTAGGGAGCTGTACCCTTTTACAGACTTTTTTTTTTTGCCATGGTCGTTAAGCAAATCACTGCAGTTAATCATGCCGTTGTTAAGCGAATCTGGCTTTCCTCATTGGCTTTGCTTGTTGGAAGATTTTCAAATGGCAATCACATGATCCCGGGATGTCGCAGCATTGTAAGGACATGTTGATTGCCATGTGCTTGAATTTTGATCGTGTGACTGCGGGGATGCTGCAATGGTTGTATGTGTGAGGATGGGTGGTAGGTAAGTCGCTTTTTTCAGTGCCGTTGTAACTTTGAACGGTCACTAAAACAAATTCTTGTAAGTCAAAGGCCACCTGTACAACTCAGTTACCCCTGCATAAACACAGGAGGAATAGCTCTCTAGCTTGGCTATTCCTCCCATTTTGTAAGGGTTTGGCCTTGCTGTGAATTTGTTGAAATTCTTTCAGTGCCTATAGATGGGGGGTGGGAAACCGCGGCATTTTTATGACTGGTGGACTTCCAACTCCCAGAATTCCGGAGTCAACCAGTTCAGGAATTCTGGGAGTCGAAGTCCGCTGTCATAAAATGGCCACGATTCCCCAGCCCTGATTTATAGATGAAGTGGCCTTCAATAAATCCTCCTTAATTCTCGTCAGCAGGAATTGATGTGTACGGTTTCCCCCGGTTACCTGTGCTGTGTGTACACCCAAAAGTAGCATTTCTATTGAGTTTCCCCTCAAGACAAGTAGATAACCTTGAGGTCAAATTGGGGGTAAGTTTAAAAGGCCAGGAATAGGAAAATTTGGATCTAATATCATGAATGTCCATTGAAGCTATGGAAAGAAGAAGAAGAAGCAGAATATGAATTGCTGCGATTAACTCTATTGGGGAGCAACACTGACCACAGTAGGATTTAAATGAGTTATTTGTGTGGAGAAAAAAAAGCAGGGCAAAATCATTTCCAAAGCTTAATGCCATGTTACAAAGTTAAGGAATATGTTTACAGGTAGTCCTCGAATTATGACACCAATTAAGCCCAAAATTTCTGTTGCTAAGTGAGAAATTTGTTAAGTGAGCTTTGCCTCGTTTTCCGACTTTTCCTGACACACTTGTTAAGTGAATCACTGCGGTTCTTAACATAGTTACGTGGTTGTTAAGTGAATCTGGATTTTCCCATTGACTTTGCTTGTCAGAAGGCCACAAAAGGTGATTACATGACCCCGGGACATTGCAACCATCATAAACACGAGTCAGTTGCCAAAGATCTAAATTTTGATCACATGACCATGTGTTTGTAACTTCAAACAGTCACTAAACGAACTGTTGTAAATCAAGGACTACCTGTATTTCCCTACTGGAATTTCTTCTAGGTTCTTAGGTGGGAAGAGAAGTTAGATTCATAACTATTAAAGCAAACGGAATGTGAACATAGATCTACACTAGGAACATAGATCTATACTAGGAACATAGATCCACACTGGAAACATAGATCTACACTGCACTGTTGTTCAACTTCCTCCGCTAAGTCTTCATTCCTAAAACCCAAAGTACCTTTCCTTGAACTTTCCCTGCTGTTTTCCATTGAAGGGGCTATATTGCATTTCTGTGAACTGCATGGACAACGCGGAAGCACAGTTTACCACAGCACTTCGGGTAAGTTTCTTTTGTTTTGTGCTTCTGGGTGTAAGTCTCCTCTTCAAATAATCTAATTAATTAAATAACTTGGAAGGCTGATACAGCAGTCCTTGGCTTAAGACCATAACGGGGACTGGAATTTTGTTTGTAAGTCATTGCGGTTGTTGCGCTGTGGTGGCACGTTGCAGTACTGCAGGCTAATTCTGCTGATTGCTGGCTGGCTGCAGTTCAGCAGTTGGAGCCTCAGCAGTTCAAGGTTGACTCAGCCTTCAAGCCTTCCCAGGTCTCTAAAATGAGGACTGAGATTGTTGGGGGCAACACGCTGGCTATGTAAACCGCTTAGAGAGGGCTGTAAAAGCACTAGGAAGCGATATATAAATGCTATTGCTCAGGGATGGGATCCGACCGGTATAACTACCGGGTCTGTCTATTAGCGTCACGTGCACATGCACGAGTTGCGGGAGTGCAATTTATAATCTGCTGAGCTGCCCGGACAGCTGAGCAGCACTGCGTGCAATTGCCAGCGGTTGGAAAAGCCCTCTTTTCCTGCTTTTTCAACTGCAGCTGTATCACGCAAAGCAGCTGCACTTGAAAAAGCGGGAACTAAAGGTCAGGTAAGAGCCTGGGCGGGTAGGTGGGCCAAAACAGCAGCAGACATAGAACCGGTTCTATGTCTGCTGCTCTTCGGAGCAACCGGTTCTACAGAGGTGGACAGAACCGCTAGAAACCCACCCCTGCTATTAGTATTGTTAAATTGAGGCATCCATGTGACCAGTCCTGATTTCGCCACTGTTTTCATGGCACTCATTAAGCGAATCACATGGTTGTAAGTTGAATTCTGCAACTGTTAAACAAATGCATTCTGAGTGGACGTTGTTTGCCAGAAACCAGCAGGCACGTATATATGTATGTATGGTATTCAGCTTTGTTCGGGTATTTTCCCACGTCATTATAGTTGTGCTTTTAAAGTTGTACCAACGTTTCAGCAGAATCTCATCTGCCATCATCAGGCTTCTGTATTGTGTTCGTCTGTGAGTCAGACTTTCACAGCCGTTTCTGTTTTAAAGTCTGACTCACAGACGAACACAATACACGAGCCTGATGATGGCAGATGAGATTCTGCCCAAACATTGCTACAACTTTAAAAGCCCAACTATAATGATGTGGGAAAATACCCAAACAAAGCTGAATACCATAATACACACACACACACACACACAAACACACACACACAGCTCAAAAAAATAAAGGGAACACAAAAATAAGACATCCTAGATCTGAATGAATGAAATATTCTTATTAAATATTTCGTTTGTTACATAGTTGAATGTGCTGACAACAAAATCACACAAAAATTATCAATGGAAATCAAATTTAGCAACCCATGGAGGTCTGGATTTGGAGTTACACTCAAAATTAAAGTGGAAAAAAACACGACAGGCTGATCCAACTTTGATGTAATGTCCTTAAAACAAGTCAAAATGAGGCTCAGTCGTGTGTGTGGCCTCCACGTGCCTGTGTGACCTCCCTACAACGCCTGGGCACGCTCCTGATGAGGTGGTGGATGG
This sequence comes from Pseudonaja textilis, assembly GCF_900518735.1. Next base: position 23,410,025 of record NW_020769318.1, on the reverse strand, counting down.
TCTCCTGAGGAATCTCCTCCCACACCTGGACTAAAGCATCCCCCAACTCCTGGACAGTCTATGGTGCAAGGTGGCGTTGGTGGATGGAGCGAGACATGATGTCCCAGATGTGCTCAATTGGATTCAGGTCTGGGGAATGGGCGGGCCAGTCCATAGCATCAATGCCTTCGTCTTACAGGAACTGCTGACACACTCCAGCCACATGAGGTCTAGCATTGTCTTGAATTAGGAGAAACCCAGGGCCAACCGCACCAGCATATGGTCTCACAAGGGGTCTGAGGATCTCATCTCGGTACCTAATCGCAGTCAGGCTACTGCTGGCGAGCACATGGAGGGCTGTGCGGCCCTCTAAAGAAATGCCACCCCACACCATTACTGACCCACTGCCAAACCAGTCATGCCGGAGGATATTGCAGGCAGCAGAATGTTCTCCACGGCGTCTCCAGACCCTGTCACGTCTGTCACATGTGCTCAGTGTGAACCTGCTTTCATCTGTGAAGAGCACAGGGTGCCAGTGGCGAATGTGCCGAACTTGGTGTTCTCTGGCAAATGCCAAACGTCCTGCACGGTGTTGGGCTGTAAGCACAACCCCCACCTGTGGACATAGGGCCCTCATACCACCCTCATGACCGTATGAGCACCCACATGCACATTTGTGGCCCACTGGAGGTCATTTTGCAGGGCTCTGGCAGTGCTCCTCCTGTCCCTCCTTGCACAAAGGCAGAGGTAGCGGTCCTGATGCTGGGTTGTTGTCCTCCTACGGCCTCCTCCACGTCTCCTGATGTACTGGCCTGTCTCCTGGTAGCGCCTCCATGCTCTGGACACTACGCTGACAGACACAGCAACCCTTCTTGCCACAGCTCGCATTGATGTGCCATCCTGGATGAGCTGCACTACCTGAGCCATTTGTGTGGGTTGTAGACTCCGTCTCATGCTACCACTAGAGTGAAAGCACCGCCAGCTTTCAAAAGTGACCAAACCATCAGCCAGAAAGCATAGGAACTGAGAAGTGGTCTGTGGCCACCACCTGCAGAACCACTCCTTTATTGGGGGTGTCTTGCTAACTGCCTATGCTTTCCACCTGTTGTCTATTCCATTTGCACAACAGCATGTGAAATTGATTGTCAGTCAGTGTTGCTACCTAAGTGAACAGTTTGATTTCACAGAAGTGTGATTGACTTGGAGTTATATTGTGTTGTTTAAGTGTTCCCTTTATTTTTTTTGAGCAGTGTATATGTACATATATACATATACATATGCATATACGTATACCATGTTTCTCCAACAATACGGCCTCCCCCAATAGGAAGTCCCAGCATGCTTTATAGGCATAAAATCAAATTAAGCCCCTCCCCCCAAATTAAGGCCTATATTAAATATGGGAAATGGAAAGGAATGGCGGGGGGTGTGGCTTGCCGTTAGGAAGTACTTTTGTTGCATACCCGGATATGGTGCTGCCTGCGTTGACTTCGGCGTTGGTGGGACACTTCGTATCAGGAGACCTTCCGCCACCGTTGCTTTCCCTTCTCCCCGTGCTGCCGCAGCGTTTAGAGCAACGCCGCACTCTTTGGCGCGGCCAGCCAGGTCTCCTTCCTGCAACCGGAGCCCGGCGGAGACACTCGGCTTCAGGCGCTCCTGTCACCACCTTCCCTTCACCTTCAAAGGCAAAGCCAATTCTTTTAAAACCAACGCCCTACTACCGGTATGACAAAGACTCCCCTGCCTGAGAGGGCAGCCCAACCCCACATGGGGAGGCAAATCTCCTGGGGCTGCAGCACAGGATCGACCCACCCCGGGAGAAGCGCCCAGCCGCCATCCCTGCCTGGTGCCTGGCAGAGCGCGAAGAGCTTCACCTGGGGCGCCCAGCGCAGCTGACAGGCGGGCCCTCCTAACCGGCAGCAGAGCTCTCGCCAAGGCAGCGAGTGCCTCCCCGCCAGGCCCTCCGCTCATCCTGCCAGAGCCGTGCTGGCTGGGCAGAGCCGGGAAAGTGAGCTGCGGGTACGCGCCTGCCTGCCAAGCGAAAGAGCCGGGCGGACCCAAGCTTGGCTTCCTTCCCAAGTCCCTCCAGCCCGAACCTGAAGGGGCCACTGGGAAAGGCTGCCTGAGGCAGTGATAGCGCCCACCTGTCCGTGGACAGGGAGGCAACGTGATGGCAGCGCTGTTTCCCTGGCCGGCAGCTCTGGCGGAGAGAGCCTGAAGCTGCCCGTCCTTTCCACCCCTCGGCCAGCCTGTCCCCATCCCCAGTCATCTCCAAATGCGCCAGGAGCTCCAAATGCTGCAGCGGCACGGGCATTGGGCAGAGGCTCTCACTCGGCAGGTCTCAGCTCGGAGGAGGACGTGGCGCAGGCTGTCGCCTTGCCTCCCTGTCCCTGTCTCCCGGGCTCTGGCTGGCCGCGTGTGGCTGCGCCAAACACTGTGGCGTTGCTCTAAATGCTGCGGCACCACAGGGAGAAGGGAAAGCAACGGTGGCGGAAGGTCTCCCAATACGAAGTTCCCCACCAACGCCGAGGTCAACATCCAAGCCGTCGCCGCCCGCCAGCCCAAGGGTGCGGGGGAGGGGGGAATTAAGTCACCCCTGAAAAGACGGCCTAGCTGTTTTTTCGGGGGTCAAAAAAAAAAATAAGGCCCGGCCTTATTTTGTGAGAAACACGGTACATATACGTATACATATACATATATATGTCACATGACCCTGGGAAGCTGCAACCGGTCATAAATGCAAGTTGGTTGCCAAATCCTTAAAATGTAGTCATGAAACGAGGTGCAATGACAATAAAGTAAATTAAACTAAACTAAACCATTAGGGGGCAGCACAGTGTTTCACAATGGCTGGTAGTGTTTTACAGGCTATAAAACCCCCTTTCCCAGAACCTTGTGACTTCAAATGGTTGTTACAACGACATAAGTTGAGGACTTCGTGCAAGAAGGGTAAAGTGCTTTAAACCTCTTTTTGGTTATATGTGTCTTGTCTGTTCTCTAGCTCACCACCCATCAGGAATTGTGGGCTTTTATCGTGACAAACTTGGCAAGCGTCTATATCAGGGAAGGAAACCGGCATCAAGAGGTAAATGTCCTGGCTGAAGTATTGGGCCTTAAATGAAATGTGAACAGTTGGCTTCATCATATAAAGCACAACGGGGGGCGGGGTGGGGGGAGCATTTACTTTATCCATGTTGTTTTTAAAAAGTCATTTCAAGATGTTCTGTAAACAGCATCTTTTGTCTTCTAAGCTTATGTCTTATGTCTTTTGTCTTCTTTCTAAACTACAGCTCATAGAACAATTCCAAATTTTCATTAGTGTGGCTCAGAATTTAGCTCACTATCTAGTTGTGAATACAATTTTTTTTTATTTTATTTGAGTAAAATAGGAATCATTTGAAATCATCAAAAGCCAGGCAGGCTGATTTGTAAATGTGGAAATCCTTTCAGTTTGTAAAAAATACGCTGAGCTGTATCTGAAAGAGAATGTTTGGCTTTCTCAGACAACCTCTCAGCCCAGGAAGCCTCGGAGAATATTCGCATGATAAACTGCTTGGGTCAAACTGCCTTTGTCCTGTATAACTGTAAACATGATTTAAAAACTAACTAACTTCCTCGTGTGTTCCTCCTCTCCAGCTTTATAGCTTGTTGGAAAGGATAAACCCAGACCACAATTTTCCAGTGAGGTAGGTGAATCAGTAATTCCCATTACAATATAATGTTATATAAACAATATAAAGCCATTGTATTGGATGGCTTGTAATGATTCCTTGGCACCAGCAGCGCTTTTAACTGTTGTATGACTCTGGTGAACTCTCTGTTTCACAACATTTTTATATGCCAGGAATTTAGATAGGCAGTTTGATCAACAACAGTAAACTAATAGTAATCTCGGTGGACGTTTAAAACAGTATAGTATGCCTTGTCAGTCTGCACTTCGATCCCTGTTCCTTCTTTTTAGTTTAGTTATTTACATTTACATCCTGCTTTTCAAAGAATAGAAGTGACGTACACATTCTGGTATGAAGGCATAATAAGGAAAGAATAAAACTGAAACCTGAATAACCTGAAACAATAAAACTGAATAATGGAGTGCTTAGTCTGAAAGGTTGTATTTAAATGTGGTGTTTCACAGTCCACTTAAAATCGAGAGACTCTGCCAATGGTTCTCCCTGGTGGAAGTCTTTCTGAATAGGCCTTTGAAACTGACCTTAGGGCTTGGATAGCTTCGGATTTTTAAGGCACACTAAAGTAAAAGAGAGACGAGTGACTTGTCATCTCTCTTTTTGTAATTTGTGTGACAATTGCCCTTCATTATTTGCATCTATCTACACATCCTCTGCTCTTTAAAGAGAGAAGTAATAGAGGTTGCCTGTGTTAAATGTACATCATAATCAGGCTGCAGGCCTTGAAACCCACCAATTTTTGCCTCTATTCCAAGTTTTTCAAAACTTGTCACCTCAAAAAAAGCCTGTTCCGATTTGCTGGACAGTTCTATAAGGTTGAGCTCGTTTAGCAGGCCTCAAAACATACATACCATACCATACATACATACATTCATACATACATAACATACATACTTACATGAGGGTCCTTGGTGCTCCCCGACTTGCTTATTTTCTTGCAGATGTTTCATTACCCAAACTAGATAACATTAGCAGCACTGATGATGTTACCTAGAGTGGGTCATGAAAAGTCTGCAAGAAAACACAGCAAGCTCAGAGAGCACCAAGGATCCCTCATGCCAACCCTGAGCTACAAATATTCTCCATTATATATGTGTACATACATACATTCATTGTCCAATTTTATACGGTCATCCATGCATCTCATAAAAAGTGACTGTGGGAGGCATTCAGCAAAATGATAAAAACAGTAAACATTAAAAAAAAAAACCCTTCCGCTTCCAGCACAGAACATCCCTTGAAATGATTTGCTTAGAGATTGAAATGTTTCACATGGGATGTTTTATCCTATATTTTCCATATATGCATAAAGATGTGGAGGCTAATCCCTCTGGAGAAGCATAGAAATCAGGTTTCAGCTACTATTTCCGTTCAGCTTGAGAAAAGCAATGCCAGTGGCAAAAGGTACAAAGAAGCAGTGGAAATAAGGAAGAAGAATAGATGGCAGGAACAAGAGTGGGCCAGTTGCCTCTTTTAGAAATGGGCTATGAGGCTAAGAGACACTCTAGAGTAGGGGGTCTCCAACCTTGGCAACTTTAAGGCTTGTGGACTTCAACTCCCAGAATTCCTCAGCCAGGTGGCTGAGGAATTCTGGGAGTTGAAGTCCGCAAGTCTTAAAGTTGCCAAGGTTGAGAAGGGGTGTCAAACTCAATTTCACTGAGGGCCGCATCAAGACTGTGTTTGACCTGGGGGTGGGGGCTTGGCCAAGGTGGATATGGCCAGCTTGATGTCACTTATGTCAGCATCTGTGGTGGCCCGAGCGCTCTGCCCGTGAAAACAGGCTCCCAAGCTCCATTTTCAGCCGTGATTACCTCTTGCCGTGCTCTGCCAGTGAAAATGGAGCTCAGGGAGACCGCATGCGCCCCTCCTCCCGCCCCCAGCTCCCTTGTCACTGGCAGAGCGCAGCAGGATGTTGTCACAGCTGAAAATGGAGCCTCAGAGGGCTGCATGCGGCCTTCCCAAACTCCATTTTATCTGGCAGAGGCCCTGCGGGCTGGTCCTTTGCTCTTTCCAGGGCAGCAGCATGGGCCAGTTCTATCCAGCCCATGGGCCTTGAGTTTGACACCCCTTCTCTAGAGACATTTACTTTAGTGCTTATGGGCTGCAGCCTGCCTTGTCTAGGCTGGTGCTGTGTGAAGATTCAACCAGCTTAGTTGCCATGAAGGGTTTGATGTAACGTCGATAGCTGCAGGTTGTGGTAGTAATCTGTGTGTTGATAGGAGAGATTCAGTAAAGATGATCTCATTGAACCAACAGATACGTGTAGTTGTCTGGCTAATTTTTGTCTGGCCTTCTCTTTACACGTATCAATTCAATAGGAATCTATATTCCTAAATCCAGCCCTTTAAAGGTGTTTTGTAGAATGAGACACAAACTTTGTGGGCAAAGTCTGACAATATTGGCTTGAAATCAAGCCTAAATACGTCACTTAACCTATCGGTTGATAGGGGTTCCCTGGTAACATGCAATTTGGCCAGTTGGAGCCCATGATTTCCCCCTTGGGCCATGAATGCTTGCTTACTTGTCTGTGTGCCTGCTCTGTCTCTTCCAGCTCCCACTGTCTTCGAGCTGCCGCTTTCTACATCCGAGGGCTGTTCTCCTTCTTTCAAGGAAGGTACAATGAAGCCAAGTGAGTCACAAAGCATTTCTTCTTTTTAGCGAAAAGGCAGGTCAAAGGCGGGATTCTGCTCAGTTGCACTGCTGTTTGATAACAGCTAAATACCCTGTTAAGACTCCGCAGGAAACTGCCGTTTTTTATGAATGAGCGCTGCCCCATGGCCAAGTTTAGTGTATGGATGCCAGCAAGGGCCCCTTTCCCTACTCTTATCATCTTAGTAGCTTACTTGGTTCCATTCCAGTCTCAGCGCACAGGTAGTCCTCGACTTACGACCACAACTGGGCCCCAAATTCCTGTTACTAAGCCAGACAGCCCTTAAATCGGTTTTGTCCCATTTTGCGACCTTTCTGGCCGCAGTTAAGTGAATCATTGCCGTTGTTCAGTTTAGTAACGCGGTTGTTAAGTGAATCTGCCTTCGCCATTGATTTTGCTTATGAGAAGGTTGCAAAAGCAGATCACGTGAGCCCAGGACACCGTCAGCGTCGTAAATATGAATTAGTTTGCGAAGTGTCTGGATTTTGACCGCATGACCATGGGGATGCTGCGACAGTCATAAGCATGAAAAACTATCCAAAGTCATTTGTTTCAGTGCCGTTGTAACTTCAAACGGTCACTAAACTGTTGTAAGTCAAGGACTACCTGTAATTTTTGTGGTTAGCAGACAGCCCCCTTAATTGCAACTGAATAAGTATAAACGTTAAACGTTAGTAAAACTGTCTGAATTCTGTTGAGATATCAAAAGTCCATGATTGAAGGGATAAAATGCCTCCAGGCCACTACTGGATGAGTTTGAAGGCCTGTAATCAAATTACAGTAATTCAGCTACTTAAAGCTTCTTTAAAAAGCATAGATACTATAGGATGTTTAGAAAAAAAACAAACAGAGTTATAGATACTATGGGAATGTGCAAATGAGGTGCTGAAGTAGTTGCTGGAAGAGCCAGTTTTTGGTTAAACCTCTTACATTGCCCAAAATGTTTTCTTTCTTTTAATCTTTTGTTTTGGTAGACGTTTTTTACGAGAGACACTAAAAATGTCAAATGCAGAAGATCTAAACCGATTAACAGCATGCTCTCTTGTTCTTCTGGGTCACATCTTCTATGTGTTAGGGAATCACAGGGTAAGTCATAAATCCTTTTTAGTGGTGTTGATGATACTTCCCTTTTTCTCTTGCCAATGAAATTAAGAGTGTGAAATTAATCTTAACGCAATGTGTGTATAAATGGGCTGACAGGTGGTGATGATAGTCATATGGTGTGCTGGAAAATTTGAGGGCATCTGTAGTAATCGAATGTTCAAATTGTGGTTTATTTATTTGTTACCGTGTGCGGCAATCGCATACATATAGATATCAAAAAACAAACTCCAGACGCTTTCTGAAAAATACTTGTAACTACAAATCTTCCCATTTTTTCCTCCTCAGGAAATGTGAAAGATAATTACTATATTTTTTTGCTACGCACTAAATTATTCCACAAACACTGCAATTTATCTGCTTATTGCAAATAGTCAAATTGGTGCCCTGAAGTGAAGTGTGAACTTGCAGTGAGAAATTAATTGCAAATAATCCTCTTATAACAACCACAGTTGAGACCAGAAATTCCATTACTAAGCCAGACATAGTCACTAAGGGAAAAATCAAATAATCGCACCGAATTGACATCAGTTCCACTGTGGTCATTAAACAAATTCAGTCAGGGGCTCCAGCACGAATCCAAAAGCTCGGAAGACTAACCCTCTGGTCCTGGTGACCGACCCAGATTGTATCCTGCAACATCAGCCTGGAACACATATACTTGCCTTTATTCATTAAGCAAATTACCCTTGGTTGTTAAGTGGGACATTGCATGATTTTGCGATGCTACTGCCACTTCCTTCATTTACTTTGCTTGCTGGATGTAAGCTGTGAAGCTAATAAATGGCAATTACATAACTGCAGGGACGGTGCAGCTATTTTTAAGTTTGACAGTAGTTGTGAAGTTAATTTTTCAGCACTGTTGTAACTTCAAATGGTCATTAAACAGGGCAGTTGTTAAGCCGGGAGAATTACAATGAGATTATTTAAGCCTTGTTGCAGTTGTTATCCCCGCACATGGCCTGCAGGATTCGGGATGTTAGCCTTGTCTCTAAATGATTTTTGCTGCATCTTTGAATGTTATGCGGTGACAAAGAAATAATGCAATCATAGCTGAACACTCAATAAGAGATTATCCATCGTGTCCCTGTCTTGTTTCTTTCAGACAGACAGTAGAGAAATGTTTGAAACAGACTCGATTGATTCACATCAGACAAACTTTTCTGAAAGAGGCTGTTTCTTACTCATTTACATATTTAGATGAAACTTTATTGAAAGGAAAAATTCATTATTGTTTTGGTGGGGGAGAAGGGAAATGAAGGCAGCCATCTGGATGGCACGTTTTATTTTATTTTATTTAAAACATTTATATAGTCATTCAGTGTATAAGCAACTCTCGGCCTCTCCCAATCAAAAGTTAAAACAACATATACACTTTAAAACTAAACATATTAAACCATTAAAAATAACAGAAATCCGGTGCCAAGTCAAACTTCTAATGTGCAGGAATCTAATGCTATCCCAGGACTTGCAGGAAAAGCCAGGTCTTCAAAGCTTTATGGAAGGCTAGGCCTGCCGAGCTTCAGGGGTCAAAATGTTTCACAGGGCAGGGGCTACCACAGAAAAAGCACACTTCCTAGCTCACATCGTATTATTATTATTGTTATTAAATTCGTTTGCCTGCCCATCTCGCTGCAGGGCGACTCTGCCATGGCACTATTTAGGGCAAGGGACTTGGAGCGTGCCTAGCCTAGCTAACCTGGCTGGATGTGTAGATGGCCTTAGGGAAAGGGGGTCCCATGGATAACTTGGCCCTGTGCTGTGTAGGGCTTTAAAGGTAATACCTGGCACCTTGAATTGCACCTTGAAAGAAATTGGAAGCCAGTGCAGAGCTCATGCAATGAAGGTGTTACATGGGCCTTACCTTCAGTGAGAGATCTATTAAGTATAATGCCCCAAAGGTGCTTTTTCAAGAGTCAACTAACTGGATTTTCTTTGTTTTTCCTTAAAGACGTCTCGCTTCTCATCCAAGAAGCTTCTTCAGTTCTCTGAAGAAGCTTCTTGGGTGAGAAGCGAAACATCTTCAAGGAAAAAACAAAGAAAGTCCACCTGCCTCTTGAAAAAACACCTTTGGGACAACCATGATCTGGATGACTTGAGAATCTCCATAGATATTAAGTATAATATGATTATCAAGAGATTTGTGTTGAATGGTGACAGGTGATACCCTGCAAACCCATGTTTGATTTATATGTGGGTGCTCCCAATCAGTAAATTCAGGGGAAATAACCACGTCCAGCTGCCATTTTTGTTTGATCAAGACCCCTTTTATCTCTAGGAGAGTAACAACATGGTAGTCCCAGCCATGCAGCTGGCCAGCAAGATCCCCGACATGTCTGTACAGTTGTGGTCATCGGCCCTCCTGAGAGGTCAGTTAACGACAATGGGTCATAATTCAAAGGATGCATTTGTACGCTGTGATAAACTATGGTTTCTTTAATGATTGAAATAACTCCCATAGGGAGTTGGGTTGCACAACGTGCTAAGACATGAACCACCATTTGCAAACCACATTGGCCAAGTTGTCTTACATTAAGACAGGTCATTGATTTTGCTTGTCAGAAGCAGGCAGTGAAGGTTGCAAATGTTGATCACGTGACCAGAGTGCTGTGACATCACAATTGTGAGCCAGTTGCCAAATACCTGGATCATGATCACAGAAATGCGGGAACACAGAAGACCACTTGTGAATACCACGCATTCAGCATCACTGTAACTTCGAATGGTCGCTGAATGAGTGGCACCTGCAGTCTGTTTTCTATTAAATATCATTTTTGTTAGATGCAAGTTACTCAGCACTCTTACCTGTGTCAACTTGGCTATTCAAAGTAATTTAATCATAACTTACATTGCCATCTCAACATAACCCAGCTTAGTATAAAGCAGTGGTGTGTTTCAAAATAGTTTACCACTGGTTCGGTGGGTGTGGCTTGGCGAGCACGCTTTGTGCGTGGACACACACTTTGCATGTGTGTGCACCAAATGCGCACTTTGCACGCACACACAGAGGCTTTCCTACTCACCTCCTGTAATCCTGTACTCTCCCTGTCGCTTCAACAGCTGACACGCGGCAATCTGCTGTGCCGCGCAAAGCAGCTACACTTCAAAAGTAGGGAATGAAGGTCAGTATGGGAGCCCAGGCGGGCAGGTAGGCCCAACAGCAGCTCCTTAGAGAGTACCAGTTCGGTCTCCACTGATCTTCAGTGCTACACCAGAACTGGGCCGAACCCGTAGAATACCACCACTGGTATAAAGATCTTTGATTATGATGCTTGCTCTTCCTTTTCATCCTGTATGTTTTAGAAAGCCATGAATTCTTTTCAAAGAAATTGAAAGTGTAGGTAATTAAATAAAATGGATTTAGATTCTAGATTTAGATTCTACCGGTACTTCTTTCTTTTAAAAAAGTTATGTATCAACTTTTCTAATTCCTAATGCTTTTAATAATATTTACTTCTTATTAGAGTCAGTTTGATGTAGTCGTGTTATATACCTAGCTTAGAAACCAGTAATGAGGTCTTAGGTTTTTCTTACGTACTGCATGAAAGCCAACTGGATGACTTTGGGCCAGTCCTTCTCTCACTCAATCCAGCCAAATTTATAGGCTTATTGTTGTGGGTGGGGAAAACAGGAGGTGGGAGCCTTAGGTTGACCCAGTAGCTACATTTTTAAAAGGTATGATAACAATATACAGGTAGTCCTCAGCTTACGACCACAATTGAGTCCAAAATTTTTGTTGCTAAGTGAGAAATTTGTTAAATGAGTCTTGCCCCATTTTATGACTTTTCTTGCCCCATTTGTTAAGTGAATCGCTGCAGTTGTTAAATTAGTAACATGGTTGTTAAATGAATCTGGCTTACAATTGACTTTGCTTGACTCCCTTTTTTCAGTGCCTTTGTAACTTCAAACTGTCACTAAGTGAACTGTTGTAAGTCAAGGACTACCTGTAATAATATTTATCATTGACTTAATATTATCTAATACAGTGGGTAATTTGTTTGTTTGTGGATAGTTTGCTCCATAAAGGGAGAGGATGGGTTCCTTGACTGAAAGGATTCGCAATCTAATGTCTCTGTTTCTCTCTCCCTCCTTTCCAATGAAGACCTAAACAAAGCCTGTGGGAATGCCATCGACGCCCATGAAGCAGCGCAAATGCATCAGAACTTTTCCCAGCAGCTGCTCCAGGATCACATTGAGGCCTGTAGCCTCCCAGAGCACAACCTCATCACTGTATGTTGGCCACTTTTTCTTTCCTTCTGGCCCTTGCTCTCTGTATGCCAGTGGTGGTGGAACCATGGCCCTTTTATGACTTGTGGACTTCAACTCCCAGAATTCCTGAGTCAGCCCTGCTGCCGCCTCAAGAATTCTGGGAGTTGAAGTCCAGAATCATAATGGGGGGCTATCATTTCCCACACCTGCTATATGCTAACCTGAGTGGGCGCCGTGGGGAAGGGGGTGGGAAAAACAGAAGATCCCAGGAGAAAGATCCTCTGTTCCCCAGCTGCTCAAGTTCAATATGGCAGGTAGTCCTCCACTTATGACCGGTCGCTTAGTAATTATTCAGAGTTACGACAGACTTCTCAGAAGGTACTTACTGCCCATTTCCGAAGTTCCAGTGGCTGCCCTCCAACCACTGTTAAGCACTTCAGCCACACAACTGTCTCATTTACATTTGTTTGCAGCACCTCACAATCGTGACCATGTTTTACAGCATTTTTGCTGAAATCCAGGAGTTATTTCTGAATTTTCGACAAAATTGGCTTATAGCAAAACCATTAATGTCACTTAACAACTAACAACTGCCTGAAAAAGATCATAAAATTGAGTCAGTCACGCGGATGGACCCATTGATGACCATGGTGGGCAGGCTCCATTACAGTCATAACTTGAGGACTACCCGTATTGAAACCTGTACAGTAGATAGAACATTGTGGGCATTCTTTTCCTGATTTTTCCACTGGGCGCCTTGTTTTAGGAGAGTAATGGGCTGAAACTACAGAAAAAGACTGGGTGGGCAGTTAGTTAAACCTCATATTTTTGGCTTTTGATAGAAATAACAATGTCTCTTGACAATTTTTAATTTTGTTAAGAAAACAAGCCAAAGCTGTTGATTTAATCTCTAGATCAGGGGTCCCCAAACTTGGCAACTTTAAGACTTGTGGACTGAGGAATTCTGGGAGTTGAAGTCCATAAGTCTTAAAATTGCCACTTTTGCAGACCTCTGCTCTAGATCTTATGTTCTCTTCTGGGTATCAAAACCATCCTATTCTTTTCTCCATTTAGTGTTATTAATTGAAAGGTCTTGACCACAGGCTTATTTAACAACGTTTAGCTGCTATCCTCCAAAAACTATGCAACTGGGCACACCCATATTTAAAAACAATGAGTAACTTCTACAATGAAATCCAGCATTACAATAATTGTAATTGAGTCAATTAATATATAGCTCACAAGCAGCAAAACATTGCAAAGTTCCAAAATTCACAAAACATGAATGATTTTAGGAGTACTTGGGGGAAGGCTTCAAAATCCCAGGATTTATTATTTTGGGATTCTGGTTCGTGTTTTTTGAGGGGTGTTGACTGAAATCTGCCTAGAGTTGAAAAGTAGTACACAAATTGAGTAAGTAAGAGATCTTAATCTTCTTTGGTTTATTAAGCAGCTGAGAAGAGTAAAGTAGTACCAGAGTACATTTGGGTCGGGCAACATGGTCACCCAGGTATCTATGATGTTTTAAGCTGCCTAGAGTAGCTTGTTAATGAGATGGGTGGCATATAAATCTAATAAGTAAGTAAATCTAACCTTGTTCAGTAGAGCTACAAACTAACATTTGTAGTTCAGGGTTGAACTGTGGGATTCTTTGTGCTCTCTGAACATGGTTGTCTGCTTGTTTGCAGACATTTTATTATCCACCTAGGAAACATCATCAGTGTGAGGAGGGAGTGAGGTTTGCTCTCTATTTTATATACAAGTGGCTTGCCCTTCCAGTGTTGGTGGGAGTGTTCCTGTAGTTTCTTGATTGGGGTATTGTTTCTTGTTTGACAGTTGGTCTGGTATTAATCTGGGCGTTAATCTCTGCTTATCTGGTCAGTCCTAGCCAGCAGAGCAATAACAAGAAATCATGGAAATTGCAGTCATTTGCATGTCGCCTGTTGCTGTTTCAAAGTTGTGCGCAAATATTTCTGAAATATAGAATCTTTAAAACTTGGTGTTTGTTTTAAAAGCATTACGTCATCAGATGACTCACCACGCACCAGTCAATAAACTGCATCTATTTCTTTGTTGTCGTTTTCCTGCCTGCAGTGGACAGATGGGCCTCCACCAGTACAGTTTCAGGCACAAAATGGACCTACCACCAGCCTGGCCAGTCTATTGTGAACCTACTGTCTTCACTTGGGAAGAAGATGGAAACCATTTTGTACACTCGCCTTTTTCTTTTTTTTTTTAACAACAACAAAAGAAAAGGATGGGTAGCAAACACTTCTCCAAGCCCTCTAGGAGATGGCATTGAGGTTACCTTTCCTAGACCCACAATTTGGCATGGCCATTCTGAGCTCTTTTTTAAGGTTGTGTGCGTGTGCGTGTGCGTGTGTGTGTGTGTGTGTGTGTGTGGATCACCTAGGTTGCAGGGATGTGTAATGTAAGTAAACACACAGGGTTGTAAGAGGTAGCCCTTCCTATTTCTCAGAATTTGGTATTACATGACGTGGATAAAACAAGGGCCCCTTCAAATAAGATTTATTTAAAAGAGAAAGAAATCAGCCCATATAATGAAGGTATAGGGAGGTTGAGATGGAATAGAGAAAGCCATGCCTGCTTCCTTGCTAATTAAAACTGCCCCTGAAAATGCCTATATTTTTATGAAGGCTCTGTTGCCCTTTGTATTATCCAGGCTGCTAGATTTGCTTCTTGAGCACACTTGCTCTAAAGTATCTGTAGTTGGTGTATCTAAATAGCATAGGCCCCATTCTCTGGCAGGAAATGTTCTGTCTCTATTTTAGTGTGTTTCAACCTTAGCGACTCCCAAGATATGTGGGCTTCCATTCCCAGAATTCGCAGAAGCTATGCTGGCCAGGGAATTCTGAGAATTGAAGTCCAGACATCATAAAATTACTAAGTTTGATAAACACTGCTCCATTTGCTTACCTTTCCATGAAAAAAAAACCTCAGTAAATCGGTTAAATAATGTGGGAGGTGTTTCCTTCCTTACGTCACTTTAGGGAACTTGGGCTCTGCATTCTTCGGAATAATTCTTCAGATAATTCATATTTGAGCAAAGCTTATGGTAATCAGCTGCTGTCAGTGTTTTAAGTGCCTGTTTGGTTCCTTAAAAGGTGCATGCTTTTTCTCCAGGGTAATCCTTTGGTTTTTCCTCAAGACACATTACCCATCTGGGTAAAAATCATGATTATTATTTTTTAAATACTTTTTGGAAAGCAACTTGACTTCACCTCTTTTCAACTCTTGGATCTGAAATAAGGACAAATGGCGGCTTGGAAAAACAGCTGGCCAGATCTGGAATTATGTGGTTTGTTTGAGATTAGGCTGTAGCCAGGTCTTCCAAGACTTTTAATTAGAATGTAGAGAGTTGTATCTGGTGCAGAATTCAGCTTCTGAGAATCTCGGCATTCAGGATCTTTTAATCTTTTAGCCTCTAATAGATGCAAAGATACCTTTGAAAGGATATGGGAGATAACTTCCCATATCCCCGACTCAAAATGGGAAGCTTAAACAAGTTTTCCAATGATTGGGGTAGGAATTCTGTGCCCTTAGCCTTCCCGTCGTTAGCAAAATTATATATTATGCAAAGTACCTAATTTGGAATGATTATGCAAAACCATTATGCAAGTAACTGCATAAATCATATTACACTAGAATCCAGCTTTTCCAATTACTTTTTAAAATTATATTATTTGAAGGCAGGGACACAACCCTGCTTTAGTGTGGTGTGTGGTGGATCAATTTTAAAAGGAGATAGTTTATTTTGTTACTAGTTCAATGAATTATTAATTATGGATTTTTTAACATTATTTTACCATCCAAAAGCTATAACCAATATCCCCTAATCATGCACTCTTGATATTTTCAGGAATAATGCAATCCAGTTCCTTTCTGAAGTAGGTTGATGTGTAAAAAGCAAAGGTGTTTTCAATATGCCGGGAAAGAAATAGGGGAAGAAAAGTTCAGGATAATAGTAACTAAATAGGTAGCAACTAAAAGAACTGAAAGAGGAAGAGCTGGTATTCTTAAACTTTAATGTTGTCTATTATTTGGAATGTAGGTCTGTTTATAACATTCCTTAACAGATCCTGGCAAAAAAGGAATCCTGCCCTCCCTCTTTTTCCTTTTCCCTTTCCTTCAGAAAATAGCAACAAATGCTTATTATTTCATAGACTGAACGTTTACTTATTCCCGAAGAAATACATTGTGTGTGATTTGCTCCATGTTTGGGATCTTTAAAAAAAAAAAAACACCCTGCAAAGGGCCCCTCTCACTTCTATTTAGGATTTTTTTTAAAAACCCTCTGGAGTGCCAAAAATATAGGCTTGGGTTGGTAGGGAAGGTGGTCGGGAAGCAGTTGGATCCGTACAGTGATTTACCTTTTTAATTGAGTTGACTCTCCCAATTTTCCCACGGCATCTTTAAACTAGATGTAAATAAGTCAGAAGGCTAGAAGTTTGTTTGTTTTTTTTAAACAAGTCTGGGGTGAAAATTGATTTATTCCTCCAGTTCGTAATTCAGGGATGTCTGTTATCCATATTCCTAGGCTCTCTTCTCCATGTATAGTTGAGGGACAGAAGCTATATATTTTCCAATTAACAGATTCTCCCCCCACCCACCCCGCTTCCTAAGCAGTGTTCAGCCTCTAGAAAAGAATTACTAATGCATACGCAATCAAAATTCGTATTTAGAAAAGACTTCCTTTTCTGCATAAACCAAAAAGTAAAAAAATGTTTCTTACCGTAAAGACGCAAGACGTGCGTCCTTACTAACAAACCTGGGCGGACCTAAGAGGCCTGATCTGAAATAGCCCCAATAGATTGAATCTAGCTTTCAGGATGCTAAGGCAGGCTGTCTTTGTTAAAATACACATACCTCATTTCCTTCTCAGCCCCTTCCCAAAGAATATACCCCTTGATATACACTGTCCCATCTTCTTGGAAATCTGCATTTTAGCTCATAGAGGGTGGGCGATTTAGATCACTGAACTTGTGATTTTGCACAGTTGAAATGTGGAGTCTGCCAACGCGTGTGTGAGTTCTTGCTGTTCACACTTCTGAGACACCTGCAGCTGTTCATTAACACTCTTTATGAAACAGTTCTTTTTATGTACTTAAAATGTGTTTTAGTAAATTTGTACAGTTTTTGTCTTTTAGCCTTTTTTCCAAAAAGTGTTTAATCTTTCTTAACAACAATGTGTAAACATTAAAAAAAAAATGTACAGTAGAAGTAGAGTTTTTGTCTTGTTTTCAGGCTCAATTTTCTTCCTAATCCCGGGTGAGAAAATATCTGTGGGAAGCATATCTTCAATTCTACCCAGAGTTGTATATAGGCCACTAGAGGCAAGAGCTATGTAGAACTTCATCTTTAAAATATTTTTACAATCTAGTTGTACAGGTATGCAAAAGAAGAGGAGGAGAAAGAAAGAAAAAAAATGTACCCCTAATTAGAATAGGTCTAAAATCTTAATCTTGTGCCCATAGTTTGCTTTTGGGTTTTTTTTTCCCTTATCACTTGGCCTGATATTTAAGTGGTTGAAAAAAAAAAGTATTCCCAAATTACAGTTGTTTAAGTGAATCCAGCTTTCCCACTGACTTTCCTTGTCAGAAGGTCACAAAAGGTGATCACGTGACCCCGGGACACTGCAACTGTCATAAATAGGAGTCGGTTGCCAAGCACCTGAATTTTAATCATGTGACCATGGGGATGCTGCAAAAAATAAGTATGAAAAATGGTCATAAGTCACTTTTTTCACTGCCATTATAATTTTGAGTGGTCACTAAGTGAACTGTTGTAAGTCAAGGACTACGTGTACCATCACTGGAAAAAAATCTAGTCCAGGGCTTAAGGCTTGTGGACTTCAACTCCCAGAATTCCTCAGCCAGCATGGTTGGCTGGCTGGGGAATTGTTAAGAGTCGAAGTCCATAGGTCTTAAAATTGCCAAGATTGATCTAGATCTTAATAAGTCTGAAAAAATACAGCTTGTTTGGGTAATCTATATTGTTGGCAATATGCTGGTTATGTAAACTGCTTAGAGAGGGCTATAAAGTACTGTGAAAGTGGTGTATAAGGCGAAGTGCTATTGCTATATTGTATCATGTAAGAGGTTGCAATGGGAGATGATCAGAGGTGCTATTCAACCAATTCAGACCGGTTCTGGTGTACCGGTTGCAGAAATTTTGAGTAGTTTGGAGAACTGGCAAAAAACCACCTCTGGCCGGCCCCGCCCTTTCCTATCCTTGTTTTTTAGCTCAGCTGATTTGCACGGCAGAGCTCAAGATCCAGATGGATCTTGACAGACTAGAACACTGGGCCGTATCTAAAAAAATGAAATTCAATGTAGAGAAAAGTCCTACACTTAGGCAAGAAAAATCAAAAGTGCACTGGTTGAAATCAGGTTCAATAGCAGTAACTTTGAGAGGGATCTTGGAGTCTTAGTGGACAACCAGCTAAATATGAGCCAGCCGTGTGCAGCAGCAGCCAAAAAAGGCTAATGCAATCCTAAATTGTGTTAACAGAGGGATACAATCAAGATCAGGGGAAGCACTAATACTACTCTATAAAGCCTTAGTAAGACCACACCTAGAGTACTGCATCCAGTTTTGCTCACCACATTATAAAAAAGATGTTCAGACTCTAGAAAAAGTACAGAGAAGAGCAACCAGGAAGACTGGAGACTTAAAACATACGAAGAACGGTTACAGGAGCTGGGCTTGGCTAGTCTAGTGAAGAGAAGGACCAGGAGAGACATGACAGCAGTCTTCCAATACTTGAGGGGCTGCCACAGAGAGGAGGGGGTCAAGCTGTTTTCTAAAGCGCCTGTAGGCCAGACAAGGAATAATGGATGGAAACTGAACAAGGAGAGATTTAACCTGGAAATAAGGAGAAACAATCAACCCATGGAATACCTTGCCCTCTGAAGTTGTGGGAGCACCATCACTTAAGAGCGGATTGCCTCACCCCACCTGAGCTAAAAAACAGCTCAGCTTACCAGCACTAACACAGGGAGGTTTTTGAGCATGTGTGAACTTGGTAGGAAAAAAATTGGATTTCCACTACTGGCGATGATTTTGATTGGGCTTATCTAACCTTGTACTCCCAGATGTGCAGCTCCCATTATCTCATGCCAACACTTGACCAAGTTACACCCATACTTCAGCCTGCAATTACAGTTGCAAATCTTGCTGGTCACATAATTGACCCAACTTTACTTTACTTTTTTTTTTGCTGGAAACTGAAAATAAACACAAGGTTACAGGAACCCCCCCCCTCCAATAAATTGCAGTCATGTGACTTTGGCATGCTGCAAGTGGCTGTAAGCAGCGGACTAGTTGCCAAATGCCCACAACGCAATCACAATCATTTTCTGGGGAGGGCAGAAATCAGAAATTCAATCCTTTGGGGGGGGGGTGTTTCCTAATCTTTTTTGTGGGTCTATCATAACTTCAAACAGTTACTAAGCAACCAGTCATTAAGTGAGGCTCACCTGAAGTAGACACTATGTTCTGAAAGGAGGACTAGTTTTTCTTCCTCAAATAATTTCCCTTTATGGGTCAACTTAAATTTCCTTTGAATACAGTAATAGGGTTTTTTGGCTTTTGTTATCCAATTTTTTATGGGAACAGCAGCAGCTTTTCGGGTGAGTAAGTTTATGTTTTCCTTAAAATCTTATTCCCATTTTCAGTTGGGAACTTAAAGGATACAAGGTGCACAAGGAACTTGTGATTTTGGGCTTCTTTCTCTATTCTTGTTGCTGCTTTGTCTCCATAAATATTCACCCACCATTGCAGTGTTGATAAACTCAGATTCTTTCATAGAATGCCAGCTGCCTGCTCATTTTCCAGAAATGCATGGAGAAGTCTGGTACTTTCATCCTGGAGAGTAAATTTTGTAGTAACTATGGCATAAAGCTATAGCGGTTTGATCTCTTTTTATGACCAAACATCTTTCTGTCACCACAATTCAGCAGGAATTCTTTGGCTTCAAATTCTCATCAGTTTCTTCCAATTTTGAGAATACTGATAGTCCTCAACTTATGATCACAATTGAGCTAAAATTTGTTGCTAAGTGAGAAATTTGTTAATTGAGTTTTGCCACATTTTCTCATCTTTGTTAAGGGAATCACTGCAATTCTTACATTAGTAACAAGGTTGTTAAATGAATCTGGCTTCCCCATTGACTTTCCTTGTCAGAAGATTTTGCAAAAGGGAATCATGACTCCAGGACACTGCAACAGTCATAAATGTGAGTTAGCTGACAAGTATCCAAATGTAAATCACATGACCAACAGTCGTAAGTGTGAAAAATGGTCATAAGTCACTTTTTGGTGCTACTGTAACTTTGGTCATTAAATGACCTGTTGCAGGTTGAGGACTACCTGTATAAGATGATTTTAGTTATGATGGAAATTACTATTTTTGCACACAGATCTTTTACAGTCAGTCCCAATAGTATGAAATGAACCCCTCCAACATGTCACTTTTTGACACTTCAATTTAAGCAAGTATTATACTGGAGGTAATTATATTTTTCCCTTCCCGTTTGAAAAGTTCATTTGGAGTTTTTTGTTTGTTTGTTATAGTTTTAAGGAAGAATAGTTTTCTTTTAGTGGAAATGAATGACACGGCAAAGGAGGGGAGGTAAAATGAAATAAGGTGTGAATTCAGATTATAGCAATCCATGGCGAAGCTCTGATATCTCGTCTGTTAATTTATTTATTATTGGATTGATATTGCCGCCTATTCGCCCATAGCTACTGCTACCTTTCATTGGCCCCTCGTCGCCGTCTGGAACTTTTCATTGGTGGAATAACTTTGGTTGTCAACCAAGTTGGCGAATCAAAGTGAAGGCGAGCCAAGCGGGCGTTGCTTGTACCAGAAAATGGAGGCGCTCGGTTGCGGAGGCGGCGCTCAGAAGGAGAGGATGGGCGTGGCCCAGGAAAGGGCGAACTCTGAGACAGAGGGCGTGGCTTGATCGGTGGGCGGCTGACGTAGAAGGAGCGTTTCAGACGGAAGGAGGCGTTTTGACGGACGGAGCGCCCTCAAGAGACGTGAGGGGAGGCGTCTCCCCACAAGGACAGCGGAGGAAGAGGCGTGGCCCCCAAGAGGGCAGCGAACCTCTGAAGAGGCGTGGCTTTAAAATGGGAGCGCGGAAGACGACGACGAGGACGAGGAAGAAGAGGAGGAGGAAGGAAAAAAAGAAAGAGGTGCCGGCGGTCCACTGCCTCCGCGCGTGCGCAGATGTTTGGCAGCCAACGAAGGGAAGCGCTTGAGGAGATCGCTGAAGGGGGGATGGGGCGGGGCGTCGCTCGGCGCGAGACGAAAGCGGCTCGCCCGCCTTTTTTTTCCCCTACCGTCTTGAACGCTCCCCCTTCTCGCGGCTTTCCCCCCCTCGCGCGTGCGTACTCCACTCGTGACCCCTCCCCTCCACGGCATCCCCCGTAGTCGTCCGCGTCCTCCTCCTCCTCCTCCTCCTCCTCCTGTCAGTGGCCACCTGAGGGAGCCGCGCTCTCCTCCCCCACCCAGGCCCGGCCCGGCCCTGTGAGTTGGAGAAGAAGGAGGTGGCGGCGTCGACGACTTGAGGTAGCGCGGGAGAAAGGGGAGCGCCGAATAGGGCTGAGGGGGGGGGGAGAGAGGGGAAGGAATGGGGGGTGTTTTTCTTACTGGGGGGGGGGGGAGGGGGGGGGGGGGGGGGGGGGGGGCGGCGGGAAAGAGTTTTCCCTCGGGTGTGTAGAGAGACCGAGGGCGCGCGGGTCCCTTCCAGTCCCGCGTTATCGGAAAGAAAGCCGTGTGATTGACAGAGTTGGGGGGGGGGGGTCTCAGCTGGGAGGAAGAGGCTTGGGTTGGTTTTTTTGGTGGGGGGACACATTTTGGGATGGAGGAAACGTTTCGGTGAGGGTACTAATTAAAGCGCGGCGCGTATCGGGCCTCGGCCCACACAGTCAACTTGATGGGCGACCATCAGGAAATACTCGGGCCGTCGGCTGGCCTGGAAAATATGTGGGGGTGGGGGGGAACCAAAACCATCGTGGAATAAGGCGGTGCCAAATTGCTTCCATATTGTTGACAAGAAACTACACGGACTCTCTCAAGTCACCAGGAGGGTCAAGCTCAAGTTGGGAAAAAAACTTTTTTTAAACACCTATCTGGAACACCTGTCTGGCCTGTGACTCTTTTATCTGATCACCACTGGTGGCTGGGGGAGAATGACAGTTAAGATGCCAGAAGTTTCTTGAGTGGTTGCTTGTTTGGTTAGTACTTTACTTTACTTTTTTTTTTAAGGGTTTTCTGTTGGGAGATTTTAGCTGCACAAAGATGTGCAACTAAACTTGCTCACCTATTTGAAGAGGGAAAAGGCGATATACTGTAATGTTCCCTCTTCAATCAGCGATGGATATGTTGAGAAATAACTTTTCTGCTTGACGTTTAAAAAGCGTGTTGTGAAAGAAAAAAAGGTACATTGGTGGAATTTTATTTATGCAATCCCCACCTCGGTCTGGAAGGACTTGAGGCAAGTTTTAATAATTATAGTATTTAAACACTACTTGTTAATACTTGTTTTCTTGACAGCTTGTAAAAAGCATTTTAAAGAAATATCTGATTATTTCTAACAACTGGTTCTGTTGTAGTAGTCTGCTACTTTTAAGTTAAGAACATATTACCAAAAAGAGAATAGAATACTGTAGCTCTGAAATTTAAAGTTGTTGGGATGTGTGGTTTAAAACTTAAACACTGTCACCTATTGCTTAGAGTATTCATACAGAATGAAGGGAATTTATAGGACTGCCCAAATTGGGGAAATACAGATTGAAGGATTTTTGATAACTGTTGATTCCATTGTGTTGCATGTTAACACTAGATTCCAGATAAAGAAAAAAGTCACATTTTTGAGTCAGTGAGAGGGTTAATAAGTAGTAGGATCAAAAAAGAATTTGATCCAGTCAGCTAATCCATAAATAGTCAAGCTTAACTTAAATCAGACCTAATAATATACTGAATAAATTCAGCTAGGCAAGACAACACCTAAAACCAATCCTTGATCTGTTTTTGCATAATTAGTCCTCCAAGAAAAAGAGCTGGGGAGAAAGAGTGACTGGGGAAAAAAAAACAGGCTGCTTTGTTACAGAACTCTGGTGGTAAGTCCTGGCAGTATTCAAAACACACTGATTGGCTGTGATGATGAATCATCTTTTTCCTACCTGACCAATGAAGAAGGGGCTAGTGATGGCCTGGAGAATTGCCAGTATTGTCTTAGTTCATGAGATAATAAACATTTCTTGAAGATGGATGAGAATGTTGTATTCCTCATATGCTAATTTTTGATTCAGCTGGTTGAGCTGGTAATTGTATGTTGGGGCAATCACCATTAAGGAAATCTGATTGGATTAAATGTATTGCAAAAATAAGGACTGCTAAATAATGAAAAATTGAGATTACTTTTTATCCTTACAACTACTTTAGCACAAAATGTGGATAAGACCTTGGAGAAATATGCCAGCAGTCTGTGAAGAAATTAATGTTTGAAAGTTGACTTTGACATAATTTGAGGAGAAAAGAGGAAGCTAGCTGATCTCAGTCAAAATCTAATTTCTTAACACAGGGAATAGTTAGAAGCTTATTACAACAGGTTGTTTCTTTTGTGTAAGAATATACAAGGTTTAGGGGAAACTATGTAAATGAGCATCTGAGTGTATTTTTGCAAGGTAAAATTGTATTTAATCTTCAGGCTTATTCCTGAACTCCCTTGGGAGCTAGTTTAAGAACCTCATCGGAACAGTTGGAAGAGATGCCATTAAATGCAAAGTGCCTTTTGGGAGGTAATTGCCTCTGCTTTCATGGTAAATGTGTTCCAAGTGCAATAAAGTTTGAAAGGATTAGGGCTATTTAGGTATATTTCATGCATTTAGAATGAAAAATGGAATGAAGTATATCTGCCTGGAAGAAAACACAGGTAGCAAAATGACATTCAGGACCATGAATGGAAATGCCAGGAGCACTGATAACTATGCAGGGGGAAAGAAAGGTAGGTATTCCATTTGCACACAGTAACAGTTGAGTAAACTTGAGTGTACACATCAGTGAAGTGTAGAAATTGTAGCTACTGGGCATTTTGGACACTAAGACACAAGGAATTGGACAGTTGACTGAACTGAAAGATGCTTTGGAAAAGAAGGGATCCTAGATACAAGGAATTTGTTGTACAACATGTTACTGAGAAATAAGCTTTGTAAAACAGTAAGGTTTACCTTGAGTCAAGCTTGAATTCTGGTAACTTCTTAGGCACAATGAATAATTTTTTGGGGGGAGGGGAGACAACTTTGTGTTTCAATGGGAAATCTTTAAAAGAAGGAAAGGCAGTTATAAAGTCATTTTTCCTGTTTCTGAAGTATGTTTAGGGACAAAATAAACTTATTTAAAAGATCAGCCTAAGTGGTTCCAGGAGAAAATAGTTTAGAGACACTTTCTTGATTTAAAAAATATAATTCCAGTTTTGAAAATTCAAGTTCTTCATTTACTGGATAAAATCTTTCCTATGAATGGCTATGAAATAACCATTGGATCACATCTGGATGAGAACTAAAATCCAAGGCCTGTCTATGGAATGGTTAACAACATCCCCACCCATTGATTTGTTTCTAAAATAGCTCTGGAAGTGAGACATTTCCTTCCTGTTAAATACAATGACAGGGATGGGTCTTCAGGTGATGAGAATGCCCTATTTTTCAGGTTATTCAGCTGGGACATTCTGGGGGCACCAAATTAGGAAATTCTCACTCATTTTCATACCCATTACCTTAAAGGAATGTTCTTATGACAAAGATTTTCTGAATGAGATCCAAGGCTTAAGCAATGCTAGAGTTATACCATTTTATGCTTTTTAAAATTGTTTTAGGTAATTTTATTAAAACTTTAAAATGAAAAATTACAAACTAATATTAGAATAAAAAAGGAAACAGAAAAAACAAAAGTGCAGAAAAATTATATAAAGAAATGACATCTGATTTTCTTTTGCAGCAGTTAAACATATAGCCTCTTACTCTATAGGAAAAATTACAGGTAGTCCTTGACTTACAACAGTTCATTTAGTGACTTCAAAAGTTACAGCAGCCCATTTTTCACGTTTACAACTGTTGTAGTATCCCTGTAGCCACACAATCAAAATTCAGATGCTTGGCAACTGACTCATGATGTTTACAGTGCCATGAGGTCATGTGATCAGCTTCTGGAACCTTCTGACAAGCAGTCAGTGGGGAAACCAGATTCACTTAACCATATTACTAACGTAACTGTTACAACAAAAGTTGTAAAATGGGTAAACTTCACTTAAATGTTTTACTTAACAGAAATTTTGGGATCTATAGTTGAGGACTACCTGTAATGTAACCATAATCTTTTCTAATCATTAAAACATAATTTCAGGTTGTTTAATTTCACACAGTCAATAAAGGATTTCCAATCAGCATTAAACTTGCCTTGTCTCTAATTAAAGCGATTGGTTTGGCCATTTTAACAAGCTCCATCATTTTCATCTCTATTCCTCAATTGTGAGTAAAGTCAAATCTTTCCACCTTTAATAGTCTTACCACTGTCAACTTAAAACTAAGTTCCAAGAGATTTTTTTCTTCTATCTATATAGTGCCTTTCTCCTGTTTTTCTGAATCTTTTTAAAAATAAGATTCTCAGAACTGCGCACAATACTTAAGTTGGGATCTGACCACATACATACATACATGCATGCATGCATACATACAATGGAACACTTAATTGACAGGATTGGAAATAACAAGGACAAAGTTCCTTCTATTATCTAGTTAAACTGCTTTCTCAATCTTACTATTCAATCCTAATGACTGATAAACTATGCATCAGTTTAACTCTTATCCAGAAAATAAAATTTGGGTGCTAGAATGAAATTTAAAAACATACAGGAGGGGAAAATGGAATACAGAAAAAGGGCAGTCTAATTGTGTAACTTCTTCACAGTTCCAATTACTTTAGTTACTATAACTGTTCTGAATTTTGTTTTCCTAAAACATGAGGTACAAGCAGTGGTATGCTCGACCTGGCTTATACTAGTTCACACGAGCCAATTGTTAGAGCAGAGCAGAGCCACAATACCTAGCATGCTGGTCAGATACCTGGTGGCTCATGGCATGGCAGCAGCAATGGAGATAATTATGCATTTATTAGCATACCACTGAGTGCGAGCCACTTTTCTATGGCCTTTTTCCCCTTAGGATTTGTGAAATCAGTGTTCATACAAAATTAACAATTTTAGAAGTATATATTGCAAAAGGCATCTTAACAAGCTTTAAAATAACTCATGTTTAGTTGCTTAGGAGAAACTAAATATGCCTAGTTGAGGAAGTGATTCTTTTCTTTATATGGATCATGTGCTCTTTTGAATGTCAATTTTATTTATATCTCACCATTGTTTTTACAAATAACGTTCAAGACGGTAGGAAAAAAAGGCGGTGAACATATCCAACAAAGGCTGCTTGCTATAACAAACATGTTATAAAAATTATTTTTAAAATAATGTTTCCTATTTTTGAAATGGAGATTAGACTGAAATATTGATTTGCATCAAGGATTAATTCTACTTGTTGGCTGAGATGGAATTCTTGCCTCCTAATTTAGGTCATGTTGAACTTCCAACCTTGGCCAAAATCAGGTTATTAGGATGCTTCTGTTTATGTGTCTTTCACTAGGCTTTTTAATTAACAATTTAATTGTCACTTAATATGAGACTTTGAGCTCAACATTTCCCCCTTATTCCACTCTTCCATCATCTCTCACGTGTACTAATTGTATTAGGTCACTGGCTCCTTCTTAATCACAGTGCATTTTTTGCTGCCTCAGCATTCACTTGTACTTATTACATTAAGCAGGTTCATTTAATAATCCTCTCAAGCAAGTCCCCTTTTAGTTAAGAATGTCAATAATTAAGCAGATATTTTTTAAAATTTGAAATGTTTAGATTTCTAAAAATAATCTAATAAAAGATTCCACACATCAGTTCTTTCCTTTAACTATATTAGAAAGATCAAAGATGTACTAAATTAACATTACTGTATATAGCAAGTCACAGTTGTCCATATAATCTAAAAAACAGTTAGTAGATTAGCGTATTCTAGAGTATTAGAGATATGCTACAGTGATTCTGAAAGGCTTATTTTCATGCATCTCAGTACAGGTAGTCCTCAATTTACCTCAATTGAGCCTAAAATTCATGTTGCTAAGCAAGTCTATCGGTTAAGTGAGTTTTGCCCCTTTTTATGACCTTCCTTGCCACACTTGTTAAGTGAATCACTGTGGATGTTAAGCTAGTAATATGATTAAGTGAATCTGCCTTCCCCATTAACTTTGCTTGTCAGAGGGTTGTGAAAAGCAATCACAAAGCAATGTCCTTACCCTGGGACATTGCAACCGTCATAAATATGAACCACTTGCCAAACATTTAAATTTTGATCATGTGACCATGGAGAATGTTGCAACGGTCGTCACTTTTTCAGTGATGATGTAACTTCAGTGATGATGTCACTAAATGAACTTGTAAGATGAGGACTATCTGTATCATGATTTCTTATAAACATTTGACAGCTGCTGAGGTAGATTGCTGATTTAAATTTTGAAATACATCAAAATAGAATTTTTGGAAAGGAAGTTAGAACACTTCCTTTGGAAAGGAAGTCAGACACAGACCTAGGTTGATTTGTGCAATGCCTCCCAAGATTTGAGGGATATTGAAAGTCAGGAGGGAAAAATGGAACAGTTTTGGGCAGGGAGAGAAGTTTTATACTTGGCAGCTACCTCTGTGGCACATAACAGCTTCCTGAAAGGCCATGGTTAGCTGCCTCACTGTTATAAGTTAAAAGAGCACCAGATTTTGTTCCAGGTTTCAATTACTACTTTTAATACAGGATTTAGGGTAAGACCTGATGCATACTTGTGTCCCTAGCCTTAAGTATGATGTTGCTACTTTTATTTTAACACACCAGAGGTAAAATATTCAAGTATTCAATATCTGGTCTATTTTCCAA
Source organism: Pseudonaja textilis (assembly GCF_900518735.1). The sequence goes on along the minus strand of NW_020769318.1, from coordinate 23,382,345 downwards.
GTATTCTGAGATGTAAGGGAGGCTAGACTTAACCACTGTGGACAAAGCAAATATGGATCTTTGGTTGTTTGGGTTTTCTCCCGCGTAAGATTCGAAGTATCTAGGCAACGTTTCAATGAAGCCTCATTCATCATCTTCAGGCTTCTGTCTTCGGCTCTGTGCTCCTCAGAGAAGCACAGAGCCGAAGACAGAAGCCTGAAGATGATGAATGAGACTTCATCGAAACGTTGCCTAGATACTTTAAGATTTGAAATCTTACGCGGGAGAAAACCCGAACAACCAAAGATCCACATACAAATACCCGCGAAAACCTCAGAAAACAAACACACACACACACGTATTATTTCTTGGCTGCCAAAAATTAATGTGATCACAGCATAGAGTTTGTCTAGAGAACTTATTACTTCTGCATGTGTGTTCTGGACACATTAATTAAAATTCAGGAAAGCACGTGATGTGATCCTTGCTATTTCTGTCCTTATTTCTGTCACTGTACCCTATGACTATCATTAAATGTCATACCTGATGATTCTCAACTCTTGATGAATGTATCTTTTCTTTTATATATACTGAGAGTATTTATACCAAGACGAATTCCTTGTGTGTCCAATCACACTTGGCCAATAAAGCTATTCTATTCTATTCTATTCTATTCTATTCTATTCTATTCTATTCTAACATAACCTAAAGGGAAAATCCAGTCTGAGGTTTTTTGTTAGCATTCCACTAAGGTACCCCACTTGGCAGGCTGTTCCTTTGAAAGCTTTAAATATGAATAATAAAAATTGATTTTTTTTTCTGAAAATGCATGCTCATAATTTGTGACTATGGCAATGGCTCATCATTATAGACAGAATTTGCATAATGTTAGTCTGCTTCAAGTCAATCTGTCTTCATAGTTGAAGAAGGTGCTCATAAACATGCAGTTCTTGACTTATGACCATTCTTTCAATGACTGTTTGAAGATATGACAGCACTGAAAAAAGGTTCTTGACATTCCCTGAAGTAACAAGTGTCACCACAGTTATGTGATCAAGCTACAGTACCTTGCTCACGGTTAAAACAGGGGTGCTTCAGTTCCCCCCCTCTGCCTATCTCCCTCTATCTGTGCCCTTTTGGCAGTATTCCTTGGAGGCCGTAGTGGGGCTGGAGCTGAAGAAGCAGCCCAGGGATTCAGCAGTTGCTCTTGGGGACTCTGCTCCGTAATTCCTACCACACCCAGCTGGCTTTCACCATCTTCCCATTGCTAGTGAGGTGCACCCAGCCTGACCTATGGCTGCTGGCCATGCCAGGCCGCCTTCCTGAGGCTGTTTGCGCCATTCTCCAAATCGTGTGCCTGTTCTCATGAGACTTGGCAAAGATGGCCTCATGTTGCCAGCAGCCAGGACAGGCACAGCAGGAACAAGATGGCAAAGGTCAGCTGGGATGGTGGACTGCAGGGTGGCAAGGGACCTGGATGCAGGATGGCTGGGGCTTCCCAGAGTACTTGTTTTATGCAGCAGCAGCTGCTGCTTTCATTGCACTGCTAGAGATTCCTGGGTGGCTGTTTTGCACCGTGTTGCTTCATTGCAGCTCAGGGGCGTCTTGCAGCCCCAGAGCTGGAGCACACCAAGAAATTCCTAAGCTGTATAGACTATGCTTTTCCTGCACTTCCTAAATTCCCTTTGCATTGCAACCTCCTCCCCAACTTGTTCAGTTTGTGCTGTACCCCGCCCCCAGCACTTTTTACTTGGGACTCTCTCTACTTCCCACTTAACTTAAGGAACTGCATGGATTGCCATTGCTAAACATTGTGGTCACGTGGCATCACACTTTACAACCACATCACTTAGCAATGGAAATTTCAGTCCCAATTATGGTTGTATGTTGGGACTACCTGTATTCCTGTCAGCTCATAGACAGGGTTGAGACATTTGGCTTAATATGCTATGCAAGCTCAATTATGTGCCATCACATCAATGTCAGCCCTTAGTAGCCAAACCTGGATAGCTTTTCTCCACATGAATCTCCTTAATATGGTTCTTCATCTCTTAGCCCATGGCAATATTTTATGGCTCAGTAGCTCTATGAAACCAGAACTGGATTTTGGGAAACCCATGCCTCAATTAACCCTGAGTAATTGTGTTGCCTGGTTTTAAATCATTCTATTATGGAATGGATAGCAAATAAATTTAATAAAATGAAAAATATCCTCCTCTAGGTTCAAAACTGAATATTAGAACTTTCCTGACAAAAAATCTTGGTGCATCTTCACAAGTTCTATTTTTTAGAAGTATATCTTAGCTTTATCTGAGCTTGACCCTCATTTTCTGAAGGTTGAACATTGAACAAGGTAGCTCCAGAAAATTGTGGTGGCTTTCCAAGACAACTGCTTCTCTCAGGAGATTTTTAAATTAAAGGGAAGGTGATTTTGTACCACCGCAGAAGGATTTTCTGTAGTACTTTGTTTCTTGTAGCAAATGAAAGCAGGAGGCAGTAATTAACTTCACATAAAATGTTAAAATGTGGTTTGCTTGTTTGTGACTTGGTTTGCTGCATGGATCAATTATATAAGTCAATAAACCTTGATTAATCAAACCATGATTTAATGTGTTCTCTGAATACATTCACTGATGTGGGAAAAGGAGTAAATTTTGAGATAAAATCTACTTCAGGTGCTCCTAGTAATTGGCTGTTCTCAAATTCAGCAAAAGGACTACAGACCTGTATGCATTATGTGCAATAAAACTTTCTCAAAAATCTTGACAAAGCTTCTGCAGATAATTTGCTTTAAAATAAGTATCTCAAAGAGAGGTTTTGTTGTGTGCCCTGAGAACTGGAGTTAAAGATGCATGCCTCTCTTGATGGATTGGGGAATATCTAAGTACTTGGCTATATGCCTAAGTTATCTGGCGATGAGCCGTAGTAGTGCACTAGTTAGAATGCAGTATTGCAGGCTAAGTCTGCCTGCTGCCAGGGATTTGATCCTAGCCTGCTCAAGATTAACTCAGGTTCTCATCCTGAGGTTGTTAAAATGAGGACCCAGATTTTGGGGGGCAATATGCTGACTCTGTAAACCACATAGTGCTGTAAAGCACCGTGAAGTAAGTGCTGTTGCTATGCATAAGGTATTGAGGCACAAACTAGCTTGCTAGCTTATCCTAGGGTGTATATGCAGAGTGGCTGCAGCAGATATTGATCATCCATGTTGATGTCCTTTCATTTCAAATAAAGGTTAAAATCAGTTGCTAATCAAATATCCTATATTTAACTTTTTTTTTTTTGCATTAGCCAATAAGTCTCATTTCTATAACCTTTAATGAGGCAAAATGGTGTGCCAGAGTAAAGCATTTTGAACCAAGGTACCTCAAATGGGCTAATGTACAGATTCCATCAAAAACCCAGGATTCATGATGCTTGAAGGAATGAATTCTGGGGAAGTTGTAGCTACTTCAAGCTGCTGCTGTGGTGACATGACAGTTCCCAGCTACTGTCACAATCCCTCACTCTTTGCCTGTGGGGAAGTAAAGAGGGAAGGAAGGAAAGAAGAAAGGGAAAGAGGAAAAGGGAAGAAGTTCCCCTGTGCATTCTTCCTGGCACATCACTGTAAGCCCCCCCCAACCCATATGGCACCTCATGTACATCCCCATGCACTCTTCCTCATCTGTACACCCCTATCCCCAGCATGCCATCAGTGATTCACACCACTCACACACGCTCCCAAGCACCACCAGGGACTCTATCGGTGCCTCCTTTACACCCTCCTCTGCCCCAATTGCACACTCACACATCCATGAAGCTTTTTTAACCCACACCACTGCTCCCTTCACAACTATGCAGCATCTCTTGAGCATGTCCTTGCATAAGCGCACCAACGTGCCTACCGTCCCTGTCCTATTCTTTTATTTTTCTTATATGTACCCATTTCATGTATTCCTAACTGTATATATTTATACCTATTATCTTGTAAGCTATTGACAAATCAAAATAAATAAAAATAAAAAACCTGCACCCCCCTTGCTCCCTCCCCCTACATGGCAGCAACCATTTACCTGCTTGTTGGCCTTGAGGTTGCAACTTCCTGCTGGCTTCCCCACTGCCTTTTTCTCTCTGCAAGCTTCCCACTAGCAAAGTAAATGGGGAAGCCACCAGGGAGGGAGGGAGGGCAGGGGAGGGAGCAGTCAAGAAGGGAGAGAAGACAAAGGGAGGAAAGATTTCTAATTCTTCCTGTCAGTTTCCTAGAGGGAAACTCAATGGGGAAGAAGCAGGCAAGAAATTGGAAAGCACTTTCGCTCTCAACTGTTTTTTTGCCCAGGTCATTCTATTTAGGTTAGGAACTACATCTGAAATGACCCAGCTGAGCAGGAGTTCAGTTTCATGAGATTCAGGAACAGCAAAAATTATGGCAAGAGATTCATTCCCTGCTCCGTTCCCTTTTTCAAGGATTTTGGATTTGAAATATTATGCACTGCACCAAATGAGTAGACTGGAAAATGTCTATGATATTATTTATCCATCTATTGAATTTAACTTTCAAGGAATTGGTGTAGTTGCTACACTAAAGGACAAAACAAGTCCATCTCTCTTCATTTTCCCTAGGTGAAAATAGATAGCCTTTTCCCTCTAGAACTGCCTTGCTACTGCTGATCCACAAGGGAGTATGATTAACAGAACCCAGCTGATGCCCTCCTATACCTTCAAATATGATGTCATGTTAGGAATATGCCCTAGGATTTGACACTTCAGGGACCTTGGAATGCTGGCAGACATTTCAAGGCTTAGGAGCAATTAAATTATATGTCTTTATAATGATTTTGGATCTCATTTAGTACATTCAGTAAAAGGTATCGGATGTATTTCTGGTTTTTAGTACTGCACTGTTCTTGCTTTGGTTGCTAGAAAGGAAATCATTTAACAAACTAAGATAGTGGGGATGAGGAGGGAATAAGTTATTAAAGACTTTTTAAATAAATAATTGAAAAATATACAATACAGGAAGCTCAGGTTAGTTATCAATGGAAAACCTAGAAAGGGTCAGCATTCACTTTTGAAGATTGGCTTTGGCTTGATATTCAAGAAGTTTCATGTGCTATTCCCAGCATCTTGAAGTCCTGGCAATGAAGATAGCGGGGAAAGGTCTTGTAGCTGAAAGACAGAGGCAGACCAACTTAATGTACAAAATATTGGACAAAGAGACTGCCGTGAAACATCCGGAGTAGTAATTAGAGAATATCTGTTACACTTCTGTATAATTAACTGTTCAAGACTCATTTCCTTTTGATTAATTTATGCAGGGATCTCGTCTTGGTATTAAACTAATCATCAGCATTCACTCATTCCTAAAGCAGAAATCACTGGCACCCAGAAGTTGTCATTTGTTTCTTTGCTTGAATTGGTGCTCTTGAGTTTGAGCCTTTTATTATAAAGCACAATCAGGCTGTCAGACAAGAACACCATGGATTCTTCTGAGAGCAAGGAATTTCTAAATTTCAATCCTTTTAAAAAGCATAAGATTTTCTGAGTGTAATTTGAACAGCAAAAGTTAACATACCTAATTTGAATTTCAGAAGGTGTCTTAATAAGTTGGATCACTGGGATTTATAGTCTTTGAGGGCACTGTCACAATTATGAATTTTTATTTTTTTTATTTGAACACTCAGGTCCATTAATCAGTTCCAGACAGAAAATAGTGTCTTGAAAGGACAGAATTATCAACAAAATGCTTTTGAACACATACTTTATTTAGAAATTTCTTTTCAAGTCCAGAACTTAAGCCTTTTGTATATATATAGTTCAGGTGATATTTCCCATCCATTCTTAAAACCTCAACTGATATTTTCAGAAAGGGAAATAACTAATTGTGAGCCAGAACCAGTGCTGAAACACTACACGTCACCAATAGAGCCTCATTTTCTGTTAGGCCCTTATCTAGTCCAATGCAATGTGTCACAATAATTCTTCAAATTCCTCATTTCTTTAAACTAGAGATATTAGGAACAAAATCTTGGATTAAGTCCATATAAAATATCCATTCTGTATCCTGAGCTAAGTAGCGTATTTACTCTGCAGGCTTCGGTTTCTTCATCTGCCAGAACCTGGATTCTCTTCCAACAGAGGTCTCTTGTTAAATTTGTCTTCAATAATTAATTTTCATTAATTAGAATCACTAAGCTGGGATCATTTAGACCAGGAGGCCCTTTTATGACTTGTGGACTTCAACTCCCAGAGTTCCCTACCTTTGATTTAGACTATCAGTTCCCACCTTCCGCTCAGTGGAGAAATACAAATTAAAGCATCCCCTGAATAACATTTTGCTGGATCATTGGTTCCACTATGGAATTGTTCTTGCCGTTAGAAAGTTCTTTCTAAATTTCAATTAGAATCTTTCTTGATTTGCATGATAGAAATCCCCAAGATGCCCTATTATTCAGTGGATATTCCTGAATAAGGTACCCCTCTTCCATCAATCGGTTCATTAAAATGGGGTTTCACTCTTTTGACTTCTACTCAGTGCTGCACATGTTCCTATTAAATTTCATTCTGATAATGCCAGCTAGTTCTTCAAGGTATGGAATTCTATTTCTGCCTTCAAAAGTAGTAGCTATCCCACCTAAACGTGTTTATATTTCAAGCTTAACCACCCATCTCCTTCACAGAAGTATATATATACTTGTCATCCATACATTTCATATTCACACCTTTTCATTCAAATCATTAATACAAATAGAGAAAATTCAGTTTCTGGTCCTGTAGTATTTAATACTTCTCCAACTTGATGAGGCTCCATTAATTGAGCACTATTTAAATACAATTTTCAAGCAGCTCTGTATCCACCTAAACCAAGGATCTTCAAACTTGGCAAGGTAAGACTTGTGGACTTCAACTCCCAGAATTCCTGAGCTAACATGACTGGAGGAGGAATTCTGGGAGTTGAAGTCCACAAGTCTTAAGCTTTCCAAGTTTGAAGACCTCTGACCTAAACTATCATGCTGTATCCAAGCTATCCTCCATTAATGACATTTAGGACTGAAACTGCCATTACTGATGCAGTCATAAAATGCAACATCATGTGACCACGCTGCTTGTAACTCCAGCAGTCCCAGTTTACCATTATTAAGCAAAGACTTCAGGTGACTCAACTTCCTGCCACTTCCCCATTGATTTTGCTCATGGGAAACCAGCAATCACAGTCATGTAATAGCTGCAATATCATAAACTGAAAACCGGGCACTATGCATTCAGATCACAATCACATGACCACAGGGACACTGCAACAGTTGGAACTGTGAGGACTGGTGCCAAGTACCACTCATTCAAGTACACTGTTGCAAGTTCAAACAATAGCTGAACAAATGGATGTAAGCCAAAGACTATCTGTGCTTAGTTAATCAAGATATCATTTTGTCAAAGGCTTTGTTGAAATCAAGATATATCTGTAGTATTCCCACAATCAAGAAAGCTATTCAATCAAAGATAAGGTAAGATTTAATCTGGGAATCTTACTTTTGAAGGCTGGGATATTTTCCTCCAATTGCCTTTAATGTCATTTTAAAGACATTGTATAGTGATTAAAACTGATGCAATTCTGATCCCAGATAATTACATTCATTAAGGTAAACAAGTATTTTCTGATTATGTTTCTGTCAGTTGGAAACTTCAGTTCTGGCCTTGTTTATCACAATTTTATGATGAAAGAGTTTTTGGTGGAAGACTGATTCGCTTTTGTCATTTCTTTCTAACCTGTTAAAACATTTTGCTTTTATTGAGGAGTTGGTATGACAATGTGTTATTTTTAGCATCCTTTACTAATGCACATCCTGATCATTTTTACTTTTATTTACATAAGCTGTGCAGTTCTATTTTACCTGTCTACATATTGTGACTTGGCATCCTTGCATTTTCTGACATGTCCTTTTAAAAAAAATCTGGCTTCTTCAACAGTCTACTACCAGCACCAACCACCCATTTTACTTTTTGCAACTGTATTTTAATAAAATCTCCATTAGAAATGTTCCTCCACCTTCATCTTCCTTTTCTGTTACCTGATTCATGCGGAATCTAATAAATACTTGGAGTAGCTACAAATCCAGTTCTTAACATTCCAAGATGTATGCTTCAAATCAAGAACTCCAGCATTAACAGTGACTCTTCCATAATATTCCTGCTCTTTCCAACATCTTTCAAAGGAGAAAACTGTCAAGCAAGGCATGGCAAATTCTTCCTGGAAGGACCACGTTTTGCACAATTTCTCTCAACAGATTTAAGGGCAGAGTTTCTTATCACTGGGACTTCATTCTGCTTAGAAAGGTCTACAGTTCGCGTTTATTTTTTGATGAGTTGGATGGACAATGGTATCTTACAATGGCAGAAAATGTTACAAATGACTGTTCTAAACAAAATGTGATGGAAAGCAGGTTAGGACGCTTGTATGCCAACCACCTGAGGGGAAAAAAATTCCCATTTTAATAATGTTCCATTTTCTTTCCTCACCATTATCTGGAAGGAATCTTTACTTCAAATTTACTTATGAAACACTAATGTTCCAGGCTATTTGCCATTTTAATGCAGAAGCACCACTTAAGAATATATACATCAAATGAAGGTGTACGAGACAACACTGTTACTTATGGTCAAAATAAAGCTTACGCAATATTTTTAACCTTAAGGCAGGGGTTCCCAACCTGGGGTGCTCACACCCCCTGGGGGTGCGAGATGATATTCCAGGGGGTGCGAGAAAAGTCCAGATAATTTTTATTTATTTTTATATTTATAATGCAATGGATTAACTTTGTTTTCATTTTAGAGTTAAGTATCATTTAGTGGCCGTCACATACATAGCTGAAAAGATTTAATCCTACCATATATTTAATGCGTTCAGTAATTCCTAAAGTCTAAATTTCAGGGGGTGCAAGGTTCGAGTGAAATTTCTTTAGGGGTGCGGGGTGAAAAAAAGGTTGGGAACCACTGCCTTAAGGGATTTTTTTTAAAGATGTGGCATACAAACAGTTCTATACTCACTGGAATACTGCTCAAGGGATTTGGGGGCATTTCATAAAATGTGAATGCAAATCACGGGCAGCATTCGCTGTCACAGCCTTCAAATTATGAGAATCCGTCGTCAGGCTTAACCATTCACTGTGTGAAATTCGTGCACCGATGGAGTTAAATAAGCAACACAAAAGTCTATGTCGGTTGCCGTCCTTACTATTCCTAGAATAAAACCGCCAGGTTCTTCGAAAATTAAAATAACATACAACTCGGGAACCCCCCGCCCTCCCACCATGCATAATAACACAGCAAAGATCCCAACCCGAGAAGAGCCCTTGGAGAGCCATCTAGCCTGACGGAAGAATTGGCAAAGCTCGTTCGCGACTCTGCAGCTTGTCGGTGGGTCGTTCCGGAGAGGCTGCCGTGTTCAAGTTTCTGCAGCCGGTGATCCGATGAACGCGGACGGAGGCAAGAAATCTTCCCCGAGCAAGTCCGTCGCGCTCCTGTTATGAAACGCTCGGAGAAGCGACGCCGCCTCGGTACGGCGACTAGGCTGTGACTAGGCCGCGCGGGCTATTCCGAGCCCTGGTTCGCTCTTCTCGCGACGAGGCCAGCCTGGACACAATCGGAGCGCCCTCGGAAGCACCGCCCTGCCCAGGCTTGACGGCGGGCGCTCCTCCTCCTCCTCCTCCTTTCAGGAGGCTCAGCAGGGCCGAGCGTATCATCCGCCACCGCCACCTCTTCTCTCCTCGGTGGGAGCTACGCACGTGGAAGGAAGCGCCAATCTCTCCGGCCACACACCCGCGGCCTTCGTTGGTTGCGTGAGCCCAATTAGTCCGGCCTCTCCACGTGGCCCCAAAGTGCCGCGTAAAGAAAGAAGGGGGAGCTTTGCTGCATCATCAGCTCCCCGGTCTCCAATCTCCGGGCCGGCCTTCCGACGCCGATTTCTTTAACCCTCGCCTAGTTACAGGTCCAACTCTACCAACTGTTACCTCTCTTTCTCTCCGCCTCCAACTCTTCCATTTTACGCTAAATAAAAGGGAGGGGGGAGGCGGTGGTGGTAGAGGAGGAGGAGGAGGAGGATTTTTGCCAATGCAATCTAATTAATAGCTTAACCGGGAGGAGGAGGAGGAGGAGGAGGGAAGAACCCAAGTGAATTAGGCACCGTGTGCGCGCATGCTCTTCCGACCGACTGCACGTGTAAGAAGCGCATTTGGTAAAGGAGGGGGCGATGGAGCGGCAGGATCAGAAGGAAGGAGGAATCTAGCCGGCTGGTTTAAAAGAGGAGGCTTCTTTTCTACATTTCCCCCACCCACCCCCCTTCCCCACGATTTTGGGAGACGACGTGGGGGGAGAGGGAGAAAAGGAAGCGGATTCTAGAGGACGGGATCTCCTCTGGATCGCGAGCCAGCAGCCTTGTAAGTGCATCCTTTTCAAAGTTTTTTTTCCCCTTTAATGAAACAGCGGGGGGGGGGGAGAGGGCGGTGTGGAACCTGCGTCAAAAAGCCTTGGCTTAGAGGCCTCTCTCTCCCAAGTTCGGTTTGTAGTAGTTGGCGCGACCCTAAAAGCTCCCCCGACAAGTTGGAAGAGCGGGGTGAAATGCGGCGCTGGGGCTCCCTACGTCGTCGCCGAGGTTTGCGGGCGCCCCAAGAAGAGCTCGAAATAAAATACGTTCTTGTAAACCCTGCGGCTTTCGAAATGTTTTTGGTTTTTTTTTTTAAAGACTCCCAAGGAAGTTGATTCTGGGCTTACTAAATGGAGGGGAGCAGAAGCGATGATCTGGAGGTGGGCTGTCCTCTCTTCCTCGCTCTTCGAAATAATGTTATTTTTTAAAAAAAAAAATCATTCTAAAACAAAAGCAGCATAGCGTGAGGCTGATCTGTAGCCCGCCGGCCTTTTCCTGGTTTGTTTTGTGGATGCGGGAGGGGAGGGAAATATTTGTTTCGGAAAGTTGTAATAGCTGCTCCCTCCCCCCCCCCCCTTTTGCTGCCCGTGCTTGCTTCCTCTTCCACCATCACACACGCTTGGGAAGCGAGTGTAGAGCTAAGATGGGGGGGGGAAGGGGAAAAAGACTGGGGATCCCCCCCACCCCCCTTTTTTTCCCTATATAAAGTAGCTTGTTTCAGAAACAAACCCTCGTGGGACCCGTCCGCTACTTTCGTTGCGACAACAACAACAAAACAAAACAAAACCAGGTGTGAGTTTTAGGGCCGCTTCGTTTGGGGGAGGCCGGCGAAGGGCTCTGAACGGGGGCTCCAAGTTTGGACAATGGGGTCCTGTGTTCCAGAGATGATGGCCCTGAGAAGAAGAGATCGCGGAGGCAGCTCTCGGGGAGTTTGGGGTGTGTGAGGGTGGGGGGTGGGGAGAGAATCAGCCTTAAAAGCGGAGGGGGGGGGAGGGGCGGGAACCTTAAGGGGACACATCGGTGTTTTCTTCTGGCCCTTAATCTGGTTTGCAGCCGGAAAGAATCTGATGTCAAAGTAAAAGTCTTCCCCTCTCTCCTCCCCTCCCCCACTCCTGTTCACGTAATTATTTTGTCTTCGCTTTAAACATGCGTAAAGGGGGGGGGGCTGTTGCAAGCTTCCCCCACCCAGGAGTCTGGTCGACCTTGTAGTTCCCCCTTTTTTTACCCCACCCCTCCCCTCCCTCCCTCCCTTCCAGGACGGTTGTGGGGTGTTCTCCTAAAACCCCTTGCTTTTTTTTTTTTTTTTTGAAATTATGTTCCACGGAAGTTAATAGAATTGCAACGTATTTTAGAGATGGCACTCTGGCAAAACTTTCCTCTCGTTCTAGGCTAGGGCAGATACTCCCATTCCCAGCCATGTCCGTCTACATCTTTTTTCACAGTCAGGAGGAATTCCCCCTGCTTTTAAGTTTTTTATAAAATGACAAAGGCAACATGCTCTCCTTCCTATATTAAAACAAAAACAAATGAACACTGAGGAAAGAATTGGCACCACTTTCTCGCAGGACATAGCAAAACAGCAACACCCCCCCCCCCATTTAGATGACTGGGAAAAATGAAGAGAATGTGGACAGTTATTATAGAACATCCGTGCATAGATAGTGACGGTGCATCTGTAAATATTTCACTGGAAGTAAGTCTGAGTGCGCTCATTTTTATTCCCTAGCACCATAGATTCATTGTTCTGAATCAGTTTAGAAGCCTCTTTAATCATCATTTTCAGGATTTGTTCCCAAATTAACCCAACTTTAGACAATGCTAAAAAGGTGAATACAGATGGTTGCTAAGCCAACCCAATGTAAAATGAATGAGCAACGTGTGTATGAAAGCTGTGGATGTTTCTGGGGGGGTTGATACTTCGAATTGAGTGACTTTAGTAATCCCCCAGTGACACATGAAGTCTTGATGGCACTTGACAGTGAGATGGACAGCATGTAAATTTAATAAATAAATGGCACAGGGTGTCCCATACTGCTTGTATTATACAGATTTCCTATGGGTGGGCTGAGATGACGAGCAAAATAGTTTGTAGGGTTTGTTGGTAATGTAAGTATTTAGATTTCTTTAAAAAAAATGAAGTGTATATGTTTATGTGCGGCCTATTAATTAGCCACAGAAGCTGAAGACCAGGGTTTTCTCTAGCCATAATACAATATATAGTATTAGAGCAATTGCTGGGAGCAAAGTGATGCCTTTTTGTCTTGCTTGTATACTTTGGACGAGCATCATTCTGGCCAGAGTTTCTGAAGTCAGTGAAATTTTGCTCTAATCCAGCAAGTCTTTTACAGTATTACTGGAAATGTCAGGGGCCACTTGCAGAGGCCAGCAGTAAGCAAATTAAGTCACTTATTAGCCATGATAAATTTCTGTGTTCAGAAGCTGTCTATCTTTGAACACCAGGGGCTGGGAATACAGAAAAGGGAGAAGTCTTGCTGCAGGCTTTTCTACAGCAAGACTATTTCTATTTCTTTGACCACTTTGCGGACTTTTTTAGTCTGAGTTTGATGTCAGAGGTGCAGCTGGACAGCCTATTTACTTTTAGAATTCACTGTTGATTGCCATTTTCTTCAGTGTAAGAAAACTCTGGGTTTTGATGAAATTTAACTTGTGAAATGTGCAGGCCTAGAGTTTGGGGATTAAAGCTAGCTTGCGTGCAACACGTTTGTATTGGTTTTGCTTTTGGTTCTGAGTTCCTGGGCTTCCTCTTGCTTTTCATCTGTGAATTTTATATGTGTGGTGAATTTAAACCTGAACTATTCCGTTTAGCTGGTGTATATTGCTTGATAGAGATAACCAAAGAAGAGTCAAAATAAATACTGCAAAATAAATTCCTTCTCCAACCATTGTTAGCAGAGAGGCAAAGAAGGAAGATCAAACAGTAAGATTTGGAAGAATGTACCTAACCACTAAAGAGAATGGCTTAAAATGGAAATTTGATGATCTCAGATAACATTACTTCCTGGGGGAAATGTCCTCTCTAGCTTATAACATGATGATAATATCTGTAATTCTTATTGGTTGGTTGCAAGACTGGTGGGAAGAGAATTCCCTGAAAGAACTCAAATGATTGAAGTGCTTCCATTCACAGGTAGTCTTCAACTTATAACCACAGTTGGGACCAGAATAGCCGTTGCTAAGCAAAACGGTTGTTAAGTGAGTTGCGCCTGATCACTAAATTTGTTAAGTGAATCATTCAGGGAATTAAGCTTCCCCTTTGACGTTGCTTGTCAGAAGCCATCGGAGAAGGTGGCAGATGGCGAGCGCTGTAGCCCAGGATGCTGCAACCGTCATAAATATATGCTGGTTAGCAAGGGGGGCCAAAGTTTGATCATGTGACTGTGGGCTGCTTCAGTGGTCAAAAGTGTAAGGACCAGTCCGAAGTCATTTTGTTTCAGTGCCATTGTAATTTTGAATGGTCATCGCACGAATGGTGGTATGTTAGGACTGTCTTCGTTCATTGTGTCCTCATTTATTATATGTGGAGAGGTATTTTTCATAAGATCTTTGGCAGCAAAAACAGCAGCTAGCCTTATGGTACCCAAGCATTTATTACTGCATAAGTTTTTGAAGATCATATTTCACTTGTGTCTTATGGAATAGATTATGTCCTCTTAGATTAAAAGGAAGTGTGGTTCTTAGCTTACAACAGTTCATTTACTGACCGTTCAGAGTTACAACATTACTAAAAAAAAGTGACTTATGACCATTTTTCACACCGTTGCAGCATCCCCATGGTCCACAATTCAGACGGTTGGCAACTGACTCACATTTATGACGGTTGAAGTGTCCCAAGGTCACCTTTTGCAACCTTCTGACAAGCAATGTCAATGGGCATACCAGAATTACCTAACAAATACATAACAACTGCTATGATTCACTTACCATCTGTGGCAAGAAAGGCTGCAAAAGGGGGCAAAACTCCCTTAACAAATAAATGTCTTGCTTAGCAACATAAACATTGCGCTCAATCTTAAATTGAGAAATACCTGTACTGTAGAATGGAAACTTGTAGTATCTTCCTTCCAGTAATAACGAGCTATCTTCCCTTAAGGCACTTGCTGGGACAGGTGCTTTTTATCTCTTTTGCTACCCATTCTTGCATCTCCATTGCCAGGTGGAGGAATGGTCAAAGAAGAAAGGGAAGATGTTGCACAGTAAAGCTGTGTTGTTGCATCAGCACCTGCTTTTGTCTGGCACACTTCCCAAACCTGGATAGCTCACCTAGTACTTTTCCCAACTCTTTGCTTACTTACTTTAACATCTGGATCTTAAAGAAGGCAGTGGGGAATGAGCTGGCACAAATGGCGCAGTGTAAAGAGAGAGACAGATTCTTCGCATACAGTAGATTTAGTGTTCAGGGCTACGTCACTCCTACCAGTTGTCCAGGGAGCTTCACCAATCTATGGCATTCTCCAGCATATCCCATTTCATTATTCTTAGTCATCCAATGGCCGCTTTTCAGTTAAGGGCTTAGAGAGTGGCTTACACTTGGAAACGCCGTTCATGTAATGTCGTGGGCTACGTTTCATGCCCGGTGAAGAAGATTTCCATTTGCAAGGAGAGGAGTTTACTCTTCTAAACCCTAATCCATCCAGTCCCTCGACTTTCTGGAGCAGATAAGGAGGGAGCATTCCAGTCTCCCAGATGATTTAGTTCTTACAATCGGTAAAAGACAAATAAAATTGTAGAGGGTGAAATTAAAAACATTAAAGTGCAAAGCAAGAACTAAAAAAAAACAAAAACAGAAAACCCTGTTTTAGGAGGTTGTGTGTGTGTGTGTGTGTGTGTGTGTGTGTATGAATGAGAGAGAGAGAGAGGGAGGGAGAGAGCGCAAGTTTTCACCTGAAACTGAAAATAAAATGAAGATGCCATCAGATGACTCAGGAAGAGAAATACCACAGAAAACATGCCACAATTAAAGAATGAGGAGCAAGTAGCCCTTAAAAGGACATTAGTCCTAACCATGAAAAGCTGTGTGCTGAAATTGGAGTTGTAGGGCTGGGTGAATATGTTGTTATGTTGAGTTGACCATGAAATAATGTAGTTATAACTTTAATTGTTTCAAAACTGGTGTAATATTCTCTCTCTAGCCCATTCCAATTAATAATGGCTGTATTTGTCATTAACTGTAGTTTCTAAGCACCCTTCAAAGGCAACTCCAGGTAGAAAGCATTGCAAAACTTTCTTACACAGGTAGTCCTCAACTTACAACTGTTCATTTAGTGATTGTTTGAAGTTACAATGGCACTGGAAGAAGTGACTTATGACCGTTGTTCTTCACACGTATGATCATTGCAGCATCTCCATGATCACATGATCAAAATATGGATGCTTGGCCACTGACTCACATTTGTGGCGTTTGCAGTGTCCCAGGGGTCATATCACCTTTTGCGATCTTCTGACAAGCAAGTCAGTGCGGGAGGCAGATTCACTTAGCTGTGGCAAGAAAGGTAAATTGGAGCAAAATTCACTTAACTGTCTTGTTTACCAACAGAAATGTTGGGCTCAATTGTAAGTCAAGGACTAGCTGCATTGCATTCTCCCTTTATTGTCTGAATGCATTCCACGGCACTTTGGCCGGCTGAAAAGGTGTTTGCAAATGATTTTTTTTTCCCCCTCTTGGGGGAAAAACTGCTGTCTGTCATTAAAATATCCTCAAAATTTGTTGAACATCTGGAAAAACAATTAGCAGTTCAGGAGCTGCTAATAATATAGTAAGCTGCCCTGAGTATAGCCCCATGGCGAGATGGACAGCAAATAAATTTAACAAAGAAATAAATGCAAAGGAGATTACTAACCATTCCCTAAGTTTTGGTCTTTGGATCAAAACCGAAGTTTGATTGATTGGTTTGATTCTGGCAAAGAGTGGACCTCATACATTATAATGATCATCCTGTAAATATTCACCTGATTTATCTTCTTCCTCCTGAGTCCTTGTGAGGCCTATTGTTTCTTTGATTTTGGTTGCAGCTGTTTTCCACCCTCATTTAATTGTGGACAATAGTTGCTGCTACCGAGGAAGGGATCACAGGGGTCTGTGGGGTGATGTCACTGCTGTTTAGCCAATAGCAGTTGCGTTAATACCACTGGGTAATTTACCTGGACTCAGTCAATCCTAAAGGAAACCAACCCTGACTGTTCATTGGAAGGACAGATCCTGAAGCTGAAACTCAAATATTTTGGTCACCAGGTGAGAAGAGAGAAGTCATTGGAAAAGGCCCTGATGTTGGGAAAGACTGAAGGCAAAGGAGAAGTTTCAGGAGACAGTGGAAGACAGTGGGGGCCTGGCTTGCTATGGTCCATGGGGTTGTAAAGAGTCCGACACAACTTAGCAACCGAACAACAACAAAATTTACCTTGACTGAAAATTACCTCTAGGGAATTGGATTTTTTCCCTCTGGGAATTAACAAACAAATACCTATCGGAGGCAGACAATTTCTTTTTAACAGTGCTGTTTATCTGGAAAATAGTTGATTCAGCTTGGGCCACAGCTTCTTTGATCCATGACATCAACCTGCCCCATCCGCAGGGGGAGGAATATTGTGGACCCCGTCAGTTCAAGAATTTTGACTTGTCTGCCGTTGCCCCTGCTCTCCGGAACGTTCTCCCCCGCCTCAGAACTGAGGCCAATCTCTACTCTCACTATATATACACAGGTTTAATGTTTTATGTTTCAATATTTTATTTGTATACCACCGAGTGTCCCTTTGTGAGGAAGATGGGTGGTTTTGAAATGTGATCAAGCAATCAAATAGACCCACTTGATTAGTTTGAACTGCTATCTTGAATACCACTTGTACTCAAGATCATTGCATTACCACATTATCACATTCAAAATCATTGTAATATAATCTTGAATGTTATCTTGAGATGTGTAACTGTACTAACTAGGGATTCTGGCCTTGCTTTTTCCTTTAAAGTGGACAAACAAATGCTCTCTGGCATCTTGATAAACTTAAAAGAGGATCTGAGAATTGCTCCGTATCCTTTTCCTTTCTTGAAATTACAGGAGCCTGATAATTTTTGCCCATAAATTTTAAATTTCCAAATGGAAGCACAATCTAAGAAAACTATCCAAAAGTTCTCATACCTGGAATTTGATTTAAAAGCTTCAACACCCACAACACTAGATAAAGTAGTCCTCAATTTATATCCTCAATTGAGACCAGAATATCTGTCATTTACCAAGGTGGATGTTTAAGTAAATTGCACCCAATTTTGCAACCTTTTTTTTTTTTGTTATGGTGGTTAAGCAAATCACTTTTGTTAAGTGAATCATGTGATCATTAACTGAATCTGGTTTACCCCATTGACTTTGCTTATTAGAAGCCAGCTAGGAAAATCATGACTCCCAGGACGCTACAACTGTTGTTAATACATGCCAGTTGCCAAGTGTACGAATTTTTATCATATGACCATGAGGATGCTGTGACAGTCATAAGTGTGAGGACCAATCATAAATCACTTTTTCCAGTGCTGTTGTAACTTTGAACAACAGCTAAGGGAATGGTTGTAAGTTGAGGATTGCCTGTATCACATGGCTGTGGCGATTTGTTACTTGGCCAGCCAGAATATGGTCATCTGCTTTCTGTGGTAGTTATGGGTTTCAAAAGATAAGCAGTTTTGAAATGCAAAAACGAAGATGGGCCATTCCAAAAATTGAATACATAAAATAAATGTTTTTTTCAAATAGACTTCTGAGACAGCTCCATGTTGCAGCCATCTAGCCTGAAGGCGATAAAAGTCGCAAGTCACCCTTGGCAAAGTGTAGAAGCTTGTGGAGAGAGCCTTGAAGAAGGAATGCACAGGCAGATACATAAACACCATCTTAGGAGAGAGAGGGGGGAGGGGTGATAAAGAAATTCAGGATTACTCTGCCTTGATTTCTCTTGGATATAAGAGTGGGGGAGGGAGGGAGAAACTCTCAGGCATTCAAGACTCAATCATTGCTTCCATAAATTAAAAGTTCCAGCAATCCTTAGAGAGCAGGAGTGTCAAACTCAAAGCCCGCAGGGTTCTTAGATCTGGGCCCACCCTGGAATCAGCGAAGGACCAGCCCGCGGTGCCCCTGCCAGCGAAAACAGAGCTCAAAGACCACGTGCAGGCCTCCCAGGCTCCGTTTTTGGCTGCGACGGCCTCCTGCAACTCTCCCGGGCTCCGTTTTCACTCACAGAGGGTTGCAGAAGGCCATCGCTGCCAAAAATGGAGCCTCGAGTGAAGTCGAGCTGGCTACGCCCCTCCGCCTCCCCCCACACAGGTCAAACACAACCCTGGTGCGGCCCTCAATGAAATCAAGTTTGACACTCCTGTTTCCTGACCTTGAAGGCTTAACACAAGTCCTCCTGCCTCAGGATTGCCACAGGTCATCCACCAAATCTTGGCAACGGCAACCACAAATTCGAAGAAATGCCTACGTTGAAGACCTTGAAGAAGTAGTTATAGTATTCTCCTTCAGAAGAATACTATATAACACACTCAGGGCCAGCATAAGAGCTAACAGAGATGCAGGCAGATTTTGGACAAGCAATAATTCCATCTTGCCTGGGTCCAGCTTACATTGTCGTCTCTCCCCCCCCCCCCCTTCTATCCCTCCAGACATCAGGCCCTTAGTCAAGACTTCTATATCTCCAGTTTGGTCCATGATTGACATCCAGGTCTAGTAACATTAGCAGACAAATGATATCTCACTTCAAACTGGTGGATTAGTGTAGGTGTGTTTTTGAAAAACAGGAGAGCTGAATCCAACGGCACTTCACAAAAGAGAAATCAGTTGTCTGATCAACTTTTCTCAGTACTGTTGACAGGAACAGACCATTTGGGGGGAGTAGGATCCTCGTACTCTAGTTAATCTTCTTTCAGCCCCTGAAGATGGTACAGAAGAGGGGTCTCCAACCTTGGCAACTTTAAGCCTGGAGAACTTCAATTCCCAGAACTCTGGGAGTTGGAAGTCCACCAGACTTAAAGTTGCCAAGGTTGGAGACTCCTGGTCCAGGGGGCTATCATTCTATAGTATTGAATGTAAGGTTCAGTAGGCCCAAATCTTTCATAAAAAGGGGGAAATGGAGAGTGGTTGAGGGTATCTAATATCATTAGATCAAAGCATGCCTCTTCAGGAGTAGGTTTGCCATCACTTCCTTTTAAGGGAGTTGGTACTTTCCAGAGAGGCATGTACCACTTTCCAAATTGAACACATGTCATCTGGCAGCCCAAAGGAGCAAGTAAGACATTGGTCTTGTCCACTGATGACAGAACTTTTGCTGTAAGAAATTATTCACTCCCACCGGGGTGTCAAATGAAGCCCATGTAACTTTGTTCCAGTCACATCCCAGGCCTACTCAGATGTGGATAGGTCCAGATGTGACTGAATTTCATTACGTTGAAATTTACTTCTACAGCTTGCTCTGATCTCTTGTTTAGATCGGCCACAGCCAGCATGGCAGATTCTTTTTTTTATAAAAGTTTTTTATTTTATTTTTTAATTTTACACATCTCTTCACGTGAGCAACATGATTCCAGATTATAACACTTGTACATAGTCATACTTTCATTTCCATTAATCTTATATAATATCATCTCATATCATTATCCATTTCACTCATCTTTAAATAAAATTGCATTTCATATTTCAATTCATTAATTCAATATCAATATCATTTCATCCACACATAGGTTTTCAATTTTTTATCCCCTATTATTTCCATTTTCAGCTTACCCCCTATTTTATTTTACATTACACGGCATTATTATCCTTAATTTTCTCTAAGCCGATATATAATTAACAATTTAAAAAGAGTAAAAGTAAAATAAAGTCAATATATTTAGGATTCACATGGTATTTTCCATTCCCCTACTTTAATCATAATAAAATACTCCCATTGTACACTTCTAATATCCATTAAATAATCGACCCTATATTTTAAAATGTATATATTTTAAAGTATCCCCCCAGTAAATTGCTAAAATAACTTATATGTCTCATTTTATCTTCACTTATAATCATTAATAATCATATTTTTTCTTCCTTTCCACTTTGCCAAAGTTTATATATTTTAATTCATTTCCATTCCCGTTCTTAATCCTCCCCCAAAAA
>NW_020769318.1:23312903-23360638 GCF_900518735.1 Pseudonaja textilis | reverse complement strand
TGTGTGTGTGTGTGTGTGTGTGTGTGTGTGTGTGTGTGTGTGTGTGTATATATATATACACCTCAGAACATACACCTCAGAAAACATATATTCAGCTTTGTTCGGGTATTTTCCCACGTCATTGTAGTTGTGCTTTTGAAGTTGTAGCAACGTTTCGGCAGAATCTCACCTGCCATCATCAGGCTTCTGAAGTAGTACTCGGAGTACTCCGAGAAGCACAGAGCCGAAGACAGAAGCCTGAAGATGATGAATGAGACTTCATCGAAACGTTGCCTAGATACTTCGAATCTTACGCGGGAGAAAACCCGAACAACCAAAGATATATATAGATAGATAGATAAATCCTAAAATATTTCCCAGCAAGTTTTAGACTAAATACCAATATACATTCCCATGTGGTATCCCCCTTATAGAATCCCTAACCCTTATCTCTAAATGTTTTGGCTTTATTATTTATTTTAATTTTAGCCAGCTTTCCCTTTTCTAAGTTTCCCCAGTCTTTCTTCTTTTTTTCCTTCTGATACTATTTTTATTCCCCTCTGCCTTTCAGCCATGTTTTCCTCCACCCTTCCAGTTCTCTTTTTTGGGGGTTTCTTCTTATATAATTCCTTCTTGGTATTGGGAGCCTTATCTCTTTTATTTGTTGTCTCTGTTGTCAATGTCTCTATTTTAAGTCCTTTTATATCCTTTGGCAATGATCCTTGTTCTCCATATTCATCTGGGCTGTTGTTTCCCTCTTCTGACCCGTCATCTCTGAGCTTTCTTTGTTCTTCTACAAGCTGCAATGCCATTACTTTACTAATCATTGTGTTCAGCAATTTCATTCTTTCTTTTAAAATACCTCTCACAGTTTGCAGCTCCGACTTAAATTCTTTGCTTATTTCTTTATTAAAGATCAAATTTTTCTATTATTATAGAGTTCCAGTTTGCAGGACTTTGGCGGCAGCAGGAATCCGCGATCATGCGTGGTTTCTGCTTGCGCTCGCCGCTGGAGTGCCCCGAGCCAGCCGGCTTCGGGGCTAAAGCCACCCCGTAGAGGTGGCTGAAGACAGGGGAGACCCGGGAGGGTTTGAGGGGAGCCGCACCTCCCCTCCTCAGCTGGCTTAACTCCCTTTTCTGAAGGCGGTAAAGAGCAGTGGTCAGAAATGGCTGCCACAAAGAAGCACTCATCCGGAAAAGAATGTGCAGGAGGAAGCTAAGAAGTGAAAGTTTTGGCTGACCAGGATAAGAAGCAACATTCAAGATATCCTGGAATTTAAATTTTAAAAAGATACATCGTTCCCAAAGAAGATCCGGAAGCAGCGAATGAAAGCGAAAAGGGAAAGTTGGTTTTTTCTCACACTCCTTCCTTACGGTGACAGCAGATGAATGAGAAATCGGAAAAACCCGCTTTGGCATCAGCAGGTAATCAAACTGAAAATTAAAGCCAAGATTTCTGAACACTGAAAAAACTTTTTTTTGCTGTAAGTGGGAAGGGAGAGGAAAAGAATAAGAGTAAGATTTGGCTGGAGGAGATTGCTTGGAATTTAAAAGACTAAAGTTAAATTGTAACAAGACTTCTAAAAGATACATTTTAATTGGAACTTTGTAACTGAATTGCAACCCCAGGAAGAGAAAGTGAAAAAAAGAGAAAATGTTAAATGAAACAGCTTGTGTGTATTTGGACTGCTTGGTGACTTTGGGACTTTTGGAAATTATATTTGAATGATTAAAAACACTTGGGTGGCTATTTAAATTTTTTTTACAATGGCATCACTTGTGGATGAACTGAAAATGGAATTCAAAAAATATAAAGAAGAGGAACAAGAAGGGAAGGGCTCTTTTGGCAGCATTTTTCATTTTTTAGAAATGGTGATCTCTACTTATGAGAAACTACAAGAACAAGAAGATTGGGACAAAGAAGAAGCCATCTTTAATGAACAAGTAACTTTATCTGGGGAAGAAAGGGGAAAGGGGGGGAAAGAGAATGGAGAATTTAAGACCTAAAAAAACAACCAAAAAAGTGAAAAATAAGGTGAGAAGTGGATATAATGTCAGAAAGCAACAGAAAAGAGGAATACAGAAGAGGGAAATGGAGATGAAGAGACAAGGGCATAAAAAGGGTAGAGTGGAGAAGCAAGGGAGGAAGGAAGGAAAGAGAAGCTATAAAGGTTTGAAACAAGATGTAAAAAACAGGACTTATTTAGAGATAATGGGTAAAAACATAACTGAAAAAGAGATTCTGCAAAGGTACATAAGACTGTATTGTATTTGTATTAGAAATAATGTTAGAAAATAGGAACAACATATGATTATAAAATGGGATAAAATGTTCAATGTAATTTAGTAAAACTTTTTTTTGAACAAAAGAAATGAAATGAAATATGAGAGAATTGAATTAAGAAGGAATGGGAACATTTTAATTATATAATGTTTTAAAGTATAAGTGAAATGGGGGGAAGTAACTACGCAAAATTTATAAGTGTTCCCATAGAAACATGATACCTATTTGAAAAGGAATGTGTAAAATGTTTAAGATTTAAATGAGTATTAATTTTAACAATAGAGTTCAGTTGGTATGGATTGTTGTTTTAATTATATTATATATTTATAATTTTTTCTTTTCTTAAAAGATAGTGCATAGCTTTAGAATGTATTAAGCAGAATCCAAATGAAACTTATGTATTATATTAAGTGTTAAATTTAGGGGAAAGATATAAAGGTGTCATACTCCAATCAGTGATTACAGGAGAAATTTTGTGTTAATGAGAAAAGATAATAGGCAGCTGAAACAGGACAGACAAAAGATATATAAGTATAATGATTTAAATTGAGATGAAATAAATAAAATAGAATTAAGAGAGTGAAAAGAGGGGAGAAGCTATATAGAAAATGTAGAATGGTAATAAGATATGGAATGGTATATAAAAGTGAGCATGAACTTGAATTTATGTCTGTACGAAGAGATATAACCCAGGATCAAGCTGCTTTCAAAAAGATGTTTTATGTTTTGTTTCTTGCTTATATATGTTTGTTTTTTAAAAAATTAATAAAATTTTTGGGAAAAAAATCATTGCCAAAAGTTTCCGTTTCTCCCACTTTCTCCTTCTTCTGTTTTCTTGTCACAGTCAACCTCCAGCAGTCCCAAAATATTGTATTTCTTTATATTTTATTATAGTCCCCTCTTTTTAAAAAAAAAAAACTTCTGGGTTTTTTGTTGTATTAATAATCTTTTATTCCATTTCTTCTCTCTTTCAAATATTTATGCGACCATTAATTCTCCATAAAAACATAAAAGAGGAAAATCTTTAACCATTAGGTGGTGCTCTGTATCACTTTCTTTTCAAAGTTTTTTTTAAATTCTCTTTTCCGTAGTATTAATGTTAATTTTTATCCATTCCAAATAAGTCCAGCATTTTATCCAATGCCTAATGTCCAATTCTGTATATTCAAATTTAATCTCTGATTTTATATAATTCTTTTATTTCCGGTTTTTCCTTTACCTTATATTTTCCTGTTATTCTCTGTTCGCCGCTACCATTCTTCCAAGCAAGGACTCTTTCTTTTGGCTTTTCAGGGTTTTCAAAAAGAAATATATTCAAAGTCTTTTATCCAGTTACCCACCGCTCACCACTTCCACTCTCCAGCACAAACTTAGATCCCGGCAACTTCCTGTCTTCAGGACAGCCGTTACTCTGCCGCTTCTCCCTGTCTTCTAGGGGAGTAAGTACCAAGCCAGGGAGGGGAGATGCGGCTTCCCTCAACCTAGCTGGCAGTCTTCCCCTCTTCCCCCACCCCTACAAAGTGGGTCAGATACTTCCAGTTCCTCGGAGACCCCTCCAACAGGGCAAGCACAAATCAAAGCCACGCACGATTGCTGTCTCTGGTCCGTCTTTGACGGAAACGCCATCGGAAGTCCCCAGCAGGGCAGATTCAATGATCAGAAGAGCATCTTGTGGTCGGTTCAAGTGGGATTTAGCAGGTTCCAGCCATTGTTTTAGAACACAGGTGTCAAACTTGATCGTGTCACGTGATGTATTGTGACCTATCGTGACATTTTGCCTTTGCGGAGCTGGGGTGGGTGTGGCCTGCATGTGATGCATCTTGCCCATGGGCCGCCAGTTTGACACCCTTTTAGAAAAATTGCAGAAATCTGTAACGCATATTTTTTGTTGTTGAAAGCCATCACAAAAACATAATGAAGTATAGAAACAATTTAGAGGGTGGGGTGGAGAATCATAGAAAATCTTTGATGGGGATTATATAGCAATGTAACTTATTTTTTTTTTATTTGAGGTGCAAAATAGAGTATGGGAATGCAGTAGGCATAGAAGATCTTTATTTTATCAAACTAATTGATGGACTGCCCTCCTATTTATCTTCTACACTGCTGAATCCTAATGGCAGTTCACAATAGCAAAGTAGGACAGTCTAAAATAAATACATGATTAGGTTTAAAAAACAAAACAAGTGAGAAAAGTATTTAAATACATAGCAGGTGTCATAAACATAGCCTTGAATACCATTTCCCCTGCAGAATTTGGTTTTTACTGCTTTGTAGAATAGTGTTAAAGTCTCTGTCAGTCTACCCTCAGGAGGGAGACTATTCTGATCAGTAGGTGTGGACTGGATGGCATGACAACAGGTGGATACACAACCGGCTTGAAAATTATATTCAAAGAGGACTCATTAGTTAGTAGTTCTGGTATTGAAAGGTATAAATGGGGCACTGCAAGGTTTGGTCCTAGTCCAGTAGTCTTCAACATTTTTATTAGTGACCTGTTGGAGAGAGTAGCTTTGAAAGTTGCTAATTGTGCAAAACTGGGTGGAACAGTTAATACTTGAGGGAGGAAATGCAAAATGTTTTTTTGCTGATTAGGGTAGTGGATTGACCAACAGAAACTAAAGAAACAAATGCAAGGTTACTTGTTTAGGAGAAAGAGATCTAGTGGACTGGTAGAAAATGAGAGATATCCTTGACAAGAATTTGTAAAAATTTGGAATTGTAGTTGATCATAATTTCAATCAGTGCTTCATATTTGCAAAAGAAGACGAGAACGAATTGGCTGCCTCAATAGTACTGCAGGTAGTCTTCAATTTACAACCATTTGTTTAGTAACTGAAGTTGCAAATGGCACTGAAAAAAATAACTTACAACCGGTCCTCAAACTTACAACCACTGCAGCATCTTCATGGTTACATGATCAAAATTTAGGCACTTGGCAACCGACATGTATTTATATTTATAGTCACAGGTTCATAGGTTCACCATTTGCGACCTTCCCAGCTGATGTTCAACAAGTAAAAATGTAGGAAGCCAGATTCACTTAATGTCCGTGGCATAAAAGGTAATCAAATTGGGTGTGATTCACTTTAACAGCCACCTTGTTTAGCAATGGAAATTCTGGTCGCAATTGTGGTCCTAAGTCAAGGACTACATATATTGTGTCCAAATCACAGGAGGTTAATCATTCCATTTTTGTTCTACATTGCTTAGTTACTGTCTTGAGTGTTGTGCAAGGCAGAGTGGGCTCCTTCCAGTTCAAAAACATGGTAGTTAATTTGGTTAGCACGATTTTGACTTAAACACCATCTAAGTGCAGTTTATCTGGCAGCCTAGGCCTATATTGCTAGCAGCAAATGAAACAGTATGTTGTCTAAGCTTTGTATTCTGTCACACATACAACAAAGCACCATAAAACAACAAATCGGTCTTCCTCACTGCTTTGAGAATTAGCATGTCAGCAAGTAAGACCCAGTTGTGTTGATTCACGAAGCAGCTAGACTAAACAAATGGACCGCTGAAACATTGGAGATATCTGTCCTGGCAACGGAAGTTGTATATTATTTATTTATTGCGTTTATATCCCACCATTGAGGGTTGAATTGATTGCAGTATATAGAAGTTTAATAAATGTCTGCTTTGGTATCTACGTGATGGGACCGCTTGCAATTTTACAGTTTTACAGTGGGCTGCTTGCAATTTTACAGTTTTACAGTGGGCCGCTTGCAATTTTACAGTTTTACAGTGGGCCGCTTGCAATTTTACAGTTGCTAAATTTGCATCTTAGAGACCCATTTTTTAATTACAGCAATCTGATTCAAACAATATCTCGAGCCAGATCCAAGAATACCTCATTATTATTGTTTCATGCGCATTGTGAACCACCCATTCGTTGTCTTTACACCTGATGTATCCTAAAAGTAGACATTCCAGGAAAGCCACATTTCTCTGTAGTTCAAAAAAGTCCGGAATCTGGTACACCTAGTCCTCGGCTTTCGACCACAATTGAGCCTAAAATATCTTGTTGCTAAGTGAGACAATTGTTAAGTGAGTTTTGCCCCATTTTTGCCCTTGCCACAGTTGTTAAGTGAATCATTGCAGTTGTTAAATTAGTAACACAGTGGTTATGTGAATCTGGCATCCCCATTGACTTTGCTTGCCAGAAAGTCTCAAAAAATGATCACATGGCCGGGGATCATGTGTGATCCTATAAATACGAACTGGTTGCCAAGCATCCAAATTTGGGGCACCAAGGGGGCACTACAACGATTGTAAGTAATTAATTTTTTTTCACTACCATTGCAACTTTTGAACAATCACTAAACAAATGGCTGTAAATCAAGGACTACCTGTAATAGCAATTTTCTTTAAAGCAGAGGTCCCCAATCTTTGGGGACCCCTGCTTTTAAAATGTCAGCTTTTGTGAGATCCGTGTTGCCCCATCAGATGCATCCTGTAGCCGCTATGCGTCTGGTGAAATGAGCTGCAGTTCATAAAAGCAATTTTTGTTTCTCGGAGTAATACTAGTAACTTAAACTAAGCTTGGAATCTCACTACTATTTTGTAGAAGGATGACCAAGTGTCCCCTTGACAAAAAACCAACAACGAAAGGGGTTTTGGGTTTTGCCATTTCCTGAGTGATTCCTCAATTCCTAAAATTGGGGCAAATTAAATGGGTTAGCAGGAAGCCATTAGGGTAATTATGCTGCCCCTTTTGTCTGTCACCACAGTCAACCCGTGTGGGCAAATTAAGAAGGTCACTTTTTCCCTTCAATGTTTTCTGCCCCCCCCCCCCCCCCTTGCAAAGCTGGGCCTCTAGGAAACTTTGCAAAGATTTGCCTCTTTATAGGTGAGCTCATGTAAAGATTATGAGGGGCCTATTAGGCCTCTTAAAATGGTATCCATGGTACAAGGTCCCCAAGGTGGTTGGGAGGAGTTCTCTGGTGACTTCCTCCCAACGAATTTAGAAATAGTGGGAAGACAGAGATGATCCTGAAGAAGGCCAGGCCAGAAGGTCCCAGCCGGTATTTTCTGAGACGGTGGGTCCTCTCTTAAAAATGAACAAAGACGAAACTTGTGGAAAGTACTTAAGTTGAATGGGGGGGTTGCTTTTCTAAAATGCCAGTGGAGGTGGGGACAATTGTTCTTCTACCTTCGTTCGTAGACACAAGAAATGATAATTGCGTTAATACTGGGAAGGACTGTATTATGCAGGTAGTCCTCAACTTACAACAGTTCATTTAGTGGCCGTTCAAAGTTACAACGGCACTGAAAAAAAGTGGTTTATGACCATTTTTCACACTTATGACCGTTGCAGCATGCCCATGGTCACATGATCAAAATTCAGATGGTTCCTATTTATGACGATTTCAGTCTCCAAGGGTCAGGTGATCTCACCTTTTGCAACCTTCTGACAATCAAAGTCAAGGGGGAATCCAGATTCACTTAACAATTAAGTTACTAACTTAACAAACACAATGATTCACTTAACAACCGTGGCAAGAAAAGTCGTAAAATGGGACAAAACTCACTTAACAAATGTTTCACTTAGCAACATACATTCTGGGCTCAATTGTGGTTGCAACTTGAGGACTATCTGTATTTGCACTGATGATAGAATATGTCTTGTTTTAACAAGCTACCTGGTTCTCTGAAGTAGTACTTTGCTGCTCCATTTAATGATGTACTCGAGTTATTTTCTCTCAGAAGAATCACTTACAGAAGCTTGGAGTTGTTCCGGTTCCTTTCCTCAATTTCCCCCCCTCCTAACACACACAGACACACACACACACATACACACGCACACACACACACATGAGTGACAACAAAGGTTCTTGTTTCCATGAGAACATGATGTGGGTGAAGTGAAGACAAAGGCTCATGGGAGGTTCCAGTCCAGCCCTCTGAAGACTTTAGGAGAAACATAAAAATAACCAGGGAGGTGTTGGCCTGACTCATTGCCGTCCTTTTCAGTAGAATTCAACCCCCCTGCCCAAGACAGGAGTCTTATGCCATCCTGGACAAATGGTCAAGTCTTTTCTTGAAAACTTCCAGCAATGGACCACTCACAACTCCAGCAGGCCAGCTGTTCCAAATCATTCTCCCTGTCAGAAAATTTCTCCTTATCTCCAGGTTGGATCACCTTCTGACACACACTTCCACCCATTGCTTCTTGTCCTGTCCTCTGGTGCTTTGGAGAATCAATCAACTTCTATTTCCCTGTGATAGCCTTTCAAGTATTGAAAAGCTTTCGCTTGTTAGGCTAAACATACCTAGTTCCCTTAGTAGTTCATCATGCAGTTTAGCCTCTGGACCCCTTATCATCTTCGTTCTTCTCTGCATTCTTTCTAGGATCTCAGAATCTTTTTTTATCTTGTGGTGACTGGATGCAGTATTCCTCGCGTGGCCCCACTAGTGCAGTATAGAAGGTTCCTATCACTTCTTGTGAACTTCATACTATCCCTCTGTTGAGGTAATCTAGGAATGCATTGGCCTTTGTGGCAGCTACAGCACCCTGGTGACTTATACTTAAGCGATGGTACACCAGGACCCCAGCTAAATCCCTCTCACAGGCACTAATATTAAGCCAGGTACTGCCCATACTGTACCTATCCATTTGGTTTTTCCTGCTTAAGTACAAGACCTTAACTTTTCTCACCACTGAACTGCATCTTGTTGGATAAGGGCCCACACTTATCGTCCTATCAAGATCCTTCTGAATGTTGAATCTGCTTTCCAAAGGGTTTACAATTTCCTCTAGCTTGGTGTCATCTGCAAATTTGATAAGCACCTCTCGGTTCCTTCAGCTAGGGCACTTATAAAGATGTTGAAGAGCACTGGGCCTAAGACAGAACCATGAAATACCCCACTGCATGCTTCCTTTCATGTAGATGTAGTGCCATTGAGGACCTGAGTGCTGAATGCAGCTGATCAGCCAACTGCAAATCCATTTGCTGATGGTACTGTCTATCCTGCATTGTTCTATATCAGTGGTGGCTAACCTTTAGCCAGAAATTGTGTGCGCACTTGCATGCTCGCGCTCACATGCTAGTACCCAGAAGGCAATGCGTGTCCCCCCCACGTTCCCTACTCATGCGTGCGCAATCCCCACCCCCTCCACCCCCTTATCTGCACTGTGCCTCACAGCTGATTTTCTGCCGGTTTAAGGCCTTTTTCGGCCTCCCAAAGGCTTGAGGAAGGTTTCTGCAGGCTTCTATAAGCTTTGTAGGTCGAAATCTAGCCCCGTTTTGTCACTTCCTGTTTTTCTGAAAATACCAGTCGTGTCCATCTTAATTAATAAACCCTGCCCATCACAATCGTAACTTATGATGTTCGTAAAGTGGGTTGGTCATGTTAGGCGGTTACTAAGCAAACCAGTGATTTACTATGGATTTTGTTTTACCAAAAACCAGAAGTAAATGCCGTGTTTTGGCAAACGCATCATCAAATATGGTCATGTGACTGCAGGACACTGCAAACTGCTATAAATGCATCCTGGTTGCCAGAAGTGAGTCATGTGGCTGTGGGGAGTATGTGACCGTCGGAACTTTGAATCTGGGTCATAAGTATCCCCCCCCCCCGATTGGTCCGTTGGAAGTCTGAATGGTTGTTAAGCAACCAGTCGTAAAGTAAGGACAACCTGTAATATGGAAATGGTTTGCCATTTGTCATCCTTATTTTCATCGTCTTACTCTACCCTACATGAGTTTTCTCTGTTGACTCTCAGTGAAAAATGGTGTCCAAGAATAGTCAAGGTTGACTGTGTTACCACCTGCTCTGATTGCAAGATAGAAAGCCCTGTATAATAGTAGGACGTTTGGTTTATGACTAAGCTTATTCTGTCAGTTGTTTGTCCTAATATGGGGATAATTACAGGTTGCGCCTTAAGTAGAAGAAAAATCCATTTGCATGTAAAGTTCTCTTCAATCCTTCATGTTTCTTAAGACGCCATTTTCAGTGTGGTGCTTCAAAATTGGATAAAAAGATAAACCACACCAAAGGCCTGAGAGGACTTTTGAAGCAGCATAAATGGGACATGGGGTGTTGCAATGGGATGAGAAAATTGGGAGGATTCAGCCGGGCAGTCTTAAGCAAGGGGACCAAGCTGCCTACTTAGACAGGAAATGTGTGGATCCAGGTCATTTTAATATTTTCCTGGTTGCTATGTAAATTATTAATCACATGTTTTATCCCCACAGTTACCATGTGAGGTACGCAGGAGGCAAGGAAGTAAATTTATGGCTGGGCATAAATAATATGAAGGTGGATCACTTTGGATTGAATTCAACACTGTAAATGCTATTATAGCTTCCATTTTTTGCAATAGATCCTTGGAGTTCTCTGGCTGTGGCTGTGTCTTCGTTAGCCTTCATTTATTTATTTAAATCATTTATATACCACTTCCCATGGAAGGCATTTTAAGGATGAAATTGAAAAGCAGTATAATCAAATGACAGTAAATTCAAGGGAGCCACATAAAACGTGTACATTAAAATGAACTGTGGGATGGAAAGAAGAAAATAGCTCCCTGCCACTCACAGAGGAAGTGCTAGGTGAAAACAAAAATTGGCTACATTGGATGCCTAAATAGAATAATAGTAGGCCTCCTTCAAATATCAAAGAGCAAGCAACACCATGGAGAAGACCATATTGCGAATGGCCAAAATGATGTCCATTTTACAATGCCTATTGCAGAGCCTTCCCAAGTGATCATTCTGATTATTCAGGTTCTAATTCCTTAGAGCAGGGTTCCCCAACCTCCACCCCACCCGCGGGGCCAGGGCTCGTTCAGAACTGGGCCGCAGAAGTGGCAAGTGAGTGTGCGCACAGCTGCATTTGTGTGGACAACAGGTGAATTTGCACCCAAAGTTCCATTTGTGCAAGCGGCAGGGTGTGCGTGCACGCCCACCTCTTGTGCAAATGGAGTTGGGCGCACACATATTCCACCTTTGCGCAGAACCATCCCCCCTCTCTCTCTGCCGGTCCGCAAAGCCAGAAAGGTTGGGGAAGAGAACATTCACATAAATATTCATTCATCTCTCAAAGGTCCAGCCTCATAAAAATCTGAGAATTGGTAGAGGCATTGAGTCCAGCCCTTCTCAATACAAGAATCCATATTAAAGCAAGTAGTTGCAAGTGGCTTCTAAATCTGTTTAAACACATCCAGTGAAAGGGAAACCTTCTACCACCTCTCATGGTGATTGGTGTTGACCTGTCCTTACGGTTCACTTGTTTTTGTCCTCTAACATTTGGCTCAAATTGACTTCCATGTCCTGTATTGGGGGATGAGAGAGAATGGATTGTAGGTGAGACTTAACAACTATTTGAAAAGGGCTATCATCTGCTTTTCAAGGCTAAGCAAACCTAATTTATTATATCTCTCCTCATAGAATTTAGTTGCTAGAATGCAAAGCAGTAAGCATGCTGCATATTTGGTCGTCCTCTTCTCACTTCTACAGCTTGCTAGCACTTTTGGGGGGAAGTCATTCTTTACAGACTGGCATGAAATGTCTAATCCTCTTCTCCACAAGAAGGCTCAGGATTTCTGGGAATTGCCCACATCTGCCTTTCCTCTTTAGAAGAAACGTCTACTGTTGCCAGATACCTGGAGAGTCTATCCTAATCCATGAAAGTTCACTGAGTGACACCAGACCAATTTTGGGTTTTTTTGTGAGGGGGTGGGGAAACACAAATTGCCGTATTAAACAGTCTTGAGCTCCTAAAAAAAAACATGGGGTATAAAATCAATATAGAGGGTTATTGTTGTACAAGCCAAGTAGAGATTCATATATGGACTTTTTCATATTTGCAAGATAAGGAAACCCCACTTATCCAAGTTTTTTTAAGCATCTCCTTTTAAGTCAAGCTTACTTCATTATCTGCTGTCAGGAAACAAACTTCTAGAGCCTTTGTAACAGCAGCCACAGCAGCAGATATTCTTACAATCCAGGGTTTTGCGTTTAATATGGAAGAACAAATGCAGTATAAATATTAACCTCTGAAATTTGGGGGAGCTGACTAGGCCTCAGTTTATACATACTCTAAATTTACCACAAGGTCCCCACTAATGATTTTTGTGAAAAAAATTTAAATGGGGACTCCTTGCTGCTGTCACTAGATAAACTAGGAAAGCAACCGAAGAAATAAATATACAAGTATTCTCAACTTACGACCATAATTGAGCCCAACGTTTCTGTTGCTTAATGAGCCAAGAGTTTTGCCTCATTTCACGACTTTTCTTGCCACAGTTGTTTGTTTATTTATCAAGTTTATTGGCCGCCGGTCTTAACCACAAGGTAACTCTGGGCTGCTAAACAATAATAAAAGTGAATCACCACAGTTGTTAAATTAGTAATATGGTTGTTAGGCGAATCTGGCTTTCCCACTCACTTTAGAATAGAATAGAGTGAATGAGCTGCAAGGGATTTGGAGGTCTTCTAGTCCAGTCCCCTGTCAAGCAGGACATCCTATAACATTTCAGATACCATAAGTGACTGTCTAGATCAAGGGTTTCCAACCTTGGCGACTTTAAGACTCATGGACTTCAACTCCCAGAATTCCAAAGCTGGCTGAGGAATTCTGGGAGTTGAAGTCCACAAGTCTTAAAATCGCCAAGGTTGGAGACCCTGCTCTAGACCAGTGATGGTGAACCTTCTTGGCACTGAGTGCCCAAACCGGAAACGCGCATGCTTGCAGGCTGGACCGCCGGAAACCCGAAGACCAGCTGGCCGGTGCTCATGCATGCGCTGGCCAGCTGGTCTTTGCGTGCGGTGGAGTGCCAGAAACCGGAAAACCAGCTGGCGACAGCGCGTGTGCCCACAGAGAGAGGGTTCTATTGGTTAATTGTTCTCACTGTTAAGAAGTTTCTCCTTAATGCCAGGTTGCTGTTGTCCTTGATTTGTTTCCATCCATTGTTTCTCGTCCTGGCTAGAGGTCTTTGGAGAATAATTTGACTCCTTCCTTTTTGTGTATCATTTTTTTCTTTAGACCAGCCAAACCCAAATCTTGCAGCCTTTCTTCATGTTTTAGTCGCTTTGCTTGTCCAAAGCTTGCAAAAGTTGATCACATGACCCTAGTACGCTGCAACCGTCATAAATGAGTCAGTTTGCCAAGCATCTGAATTTTGATCATGCGACCTAGAGATGTTGCAGTGGTTCTGAGTATGAAAAATGGCCATAGCTTTTTCAGTAGCATAACTTCAGACAATCACTAAACAAATTTTGTAAGTCATTGACTACTTGTATTCTGAGGGGAAAAATTTTACATTGAATTAGCACAAGTCAGATACATGGGGTATATGTGTCTATTTTGTTGTGCTGTTGACAGTCTCAGTACGTATAGAGAAGACCATCACTTACGAACAGACAACTTGTGCATTGTAGCCAGACAATAGGTACTTGCTTGGGAGTGGTATTCAGCAGTCTAATTAATTAAAACCCAGTAAATGAACTGTAGTTATTAGTTTTAATTCACAAGAAATTTGTTCAGGGATGTGTCCGTTGGATTTGTTTATTTCACTGCTTGGAGAGATTCCCCCAAATGGATATTTCCTGGCAAGCAGCTTTTTACTGCCATATGATTGATTTCAATATTTTCTTTCCCCCTTCCTTCCTTTTCAATTTTTTGTTTTGTTTTTGCAGTGAGTCAAGTGACTTCTTCCTGTGTCATCTGTTTATAGGATACTGTGAGAGAAGGGGGAGATCTGACATTTTAGGATGAAAGTGTGCAGGTTGGTGATGGCGTTCATGGCCGTGAGGAAACTTTTGTATTAAAAGAAAGGAGTGCAGCTTGGTTGACACTCTAGGCCTGAAGCTGCGGGCGTGGCTTTTGCTATATTAAGTCCTGGGCTGGTGCCAGCATAGTCTTGCAATGTCCATTTAAAGGCCTTGTCTCACGTAATGGATCCAGGCTGGCTTTCTGTAAAACCTTGGAATTTTATTATAGTTTATCCATATAATATTTGAATGGCATCACTCTAGTTTTTCTGTACTTCTCAGGGACTGGATAATAATTATTAAATAATCCCTATGAAATAAGACAATCAAGAAAGGATTTTAGGTGGAAAAAAAGATGTATTAAAAGCAAGCAGTTACAGTACCTAAAATAAAATTTGCTGTCCGGAGCTTCCGGAGTTGTACCATGGAGTTGTGCAGTTTAGATCAGGGGTCTCCAACCTTGGCAATTTTAAGACTTGTGGACTTCAACTCCCATAATTCCTCAGCCAGATGAGATTATCAAGGATCTACTGTATGTCTTGTCCCTTTGATCTGTGATCAGTTGGATCGCAGATAACTTTTCTGTCAGATGTTACAAGACCAAGCAGGGTGTTAAGGAAGCGATTCCCTAAAATTATGCTGTCTTTTAGAGTTTCTAAACGAATCGCTTATACACTGAAAGAATCGCAAAGCGATAACTAGATTTCAGGATTGGTGTGAATGATGGAATCTCCTGCCAACAATGCTGACTGCCATTTGAATGGTATTAGGCGAAGCATCAGACTAGGCTAGGGAAAAGGGGCAGGTTGAAATTTACCTTCTCCGTGTCACTTAGGTGATGTTAAGTCAGGGGTTTTCTTGGATTAACCTATCTCCCCAGGCCTTTGTGGTATAATGGTCAGAGCAGAATCTTTCCCTGTGTTGCAGTAGTCATATACTTTGGAATATAATGTCCTTATTAATGGTCAGGAACGCTGGGTCTTGTATATTCAAAACCTAAGAAAGGCCTTGACCCAAAGGTGCTTTTTCAAGAGGCCACTGGACTTTCTGGTTTTTCTTTGAAGACGTTTCACTTCTCATCCAAGAAGCTTCTTCAGCTTTGACTGGATGATGTGGAATGGAAGGACCAGCTGTCAACAAGGAGTATAAATCCTTCCATTCCAAACCATCCAGTCAGAGCTGAAGAAGCTTTTTGGATGAAAAACGAAACGTCTTCAAAGAAAAACCAGAAAGTCCAGTGGCCTCTTGGAAAAAACAAAGCACCTTTGGGACAACCATGACCGGAATGACTCTATAGACAGATAATCCTTGACTTACAACCATTTGCTTAGCAACTATTTGAAGGTACAGCGGCACTGAAAAAAGTGACTTATGACTGGTCCTCGCGCTAATGACTGTTGCAGCATCCTTACAAATCATGTGATCAAAATTCAGGTGCTTGGCAGCTGGCATTTATTTTCAAGGCTGGCAGTGTTCTAATCACCATTTGTGACCTTCCCAGCTGGCTTCCAACAAGCAAACTCAATGTGGAGAGTCGGATTGATTAAGAACCTCATGATTCACTTAACAATTGCAGTGATCCGCTTAACACCTGGCAGAAAAGGACACAAAATTGGGTGCGACTCACATAACTGCTTTGTTTAACCATGGAAATTTTGCTCCTAATTGTGGTTGTAAGTTGAGGATTACCTGTAGTGTTGGGGCATGGGTTTCAAATCCCTACCTCAGCTGTAAAGCTCAGTGGCCTAATTTACATCAGTTATTTCTCAACCCTAGCAAATTTAAGGTGTGTAGACTGCAACTTCCAAAACACCAAAGCCAGCATTTTTTTTCCTGTTATTTGTTACATACTGTTGTTATTTGAACATAATGTCCCGAGTTGCATGTCAGATGGACAACTGTATACATTGAGTTAGTGAATGAATGAAACAATCCTTTCAGGAATGTGATGGTGGTGATAATTAGAGTTTTGCTTTATTCTTCTTCCTAAGGAAGTTCAGAATGGTAAAAAAAAGGGTGGGTGGGTAATAAAGTAACCTGCACTATTATCTCAATCTAGTTAGGTTCCTCTTAGAATATTAGCAGAGTATGCTTATTTGTACTTTATGAATGGTGAATCTTGTATCACATGTGGCCTTTGGCTATCTGGAAATATTTCCTTCACTGTTTTTTTAAAGCTCCTAGTCCCCAAAACATACTTGAAAGTTATTCTTGTGTTTTCTGTGACAGCTTAGTGAACTTCTAAATCCATCCATCCATCCATCTGAGAACAGCTTTACTAAATCAGACCAAGAGCTTATCTAGTCCACCCCTTTTGCTTCCTAGAAGTGGAGTACTGATTTAGCAAATGTCTCTCAAGTATGCTTTTTTCAAAAGGCAAACGGACTTTGTTTTTTTCCCTTGAGGAAAACATTTTGCTTCTCATCCAAAGAAGATTCTTCAGTTCTGAATGGAAGTCGTTTCTTGCATGAGAAGCGAAATAAGTATCTTCCTTGCGTGGAACCATCCCCTGCCCCCTCACTACCACCACCGGTCTGCAAAGCTTTGGGAACTCTGATGTTGATGGTTAGCCAACATGTTCACCTAAAAACCAGATTGCAAACAACAGAAAGGGAAGCCTGCAATCTTCACATCATATTGGGCAGTTTTACTGGCCATTTTCTGCTTCTTCAGGCATTCAAGGCAAACTGCAACAGTAGAGAACACGTGACATTCAAATTAATACAGAGTCCTCGACTTACAGCAGTTCTTTTAGTCACTGTTCAAAGTTACATTGGCACTGAAAAAAGTGACCCATGACCCTTTTTCACCCTTATGACCGTTGTAGCATCCCCATAGTCACCCTGATCAAAAATCAGATACCTGGCAGCCAACTCCTATTTATGACAGCTGCAGTGTCCTGAGGCCACGTGGTCTCCCTTTGCGACCTTCTGACAAGCAAAGTCAATGGGGAAGCCAGATTCACTTTGCAGCCGTTGTACTAATTTCACTGCAGTGATTCACTGAACAACTGTGATAAGAAAGGTCATAAAGTAAGGCAAAATTCACTTAATTGTTTTGCTGAGGGACAGAAATTTTGGGTTCAGTTGTGATCTTAAGTCGGGGAAATCAACTCACAAATCACAAAGGACTAGTGATGTAAATGAGGGCCTGCTAGCAGTTAAAGTTCCGCTTTTACTCATTAATTTCAATAGTAGTGATTTATTGAGGTTAATAAATGAATAATTACATTAAAGAAATACTCAAAGTACTTCCTGTTTTTGTTGAAATTACAACAGCCTTGGAAAGTGAGCAGGTTCTCCTCCTCCTTGCATTGGCGATGAAATGGGGGTTTAATGATCCTATCATATGGGACAAAATTCCATCTCTTAGCACGATATGACCAGTTTTCTGCTTTAAAGAAATCTATATCCATTTCTTCATACAATGTATAATCATAAATTCATGTTTTTTAAATGTCTGAATGAAACGTTTCAACTATTGTTGATTTTCTTCAGCTGTATTGAATGAATGAAATTAACTGCCCTGTTTAATGCCACTTGCTATATAAGTATCTCTGAACAAGCTAAAGTATTTAAAATAGATGTTGGACCAAGATACTGCTAAGAACTAACCTAAAAAGTACAACATTTTTCTCATGAAATTTCATGGAAAACTTTAGACTATATTGGGTTGCAATGTGTGTGTGTGGATAAGTCTATTTAGCAGTAAGACCCACTGGCTGAGTGGGGCTAATTTTCATGAAATAAAAGAGGTATGTTTTCATTTTTAATGTGAATTACGCTGCTTTGTTAAAACAAATTCCAAGCTTATTCTGACACTTTTATCTGAAAATGTGCTCTGCAATTATTTTTGGAACTTCCCAGTCCAAGTGATAATACATCTGGTTCTTGTGTTGCCTGCAAAATAACAGCTTTAAAATGAACAAAAACAAACAAAAATTACAGAACATTTGCAGCAAAAGGTTTTTTTTTTTTGTAGAACTGTCTGCCCCTTCAACAATTTTCAGTGTTCATTGAGGTAGGGATCCTATATAAAGACTGGCAGTACACCATATTTTATAGACTGAACTGTTTGTCAGACTTCTGCAGTAGAAGGTGCAATGTCCTATCGCATCTTTGGCAAATAAAATGCTTCCACATGGCTACAGCCTTGATATCTGGGGTACAAAAATAAGGATATCCACTAGATGGCAATCAGTGTTACATCTTCTGTTTCTTTGCTGCCATCTTGTGGTGGTCACAATTAATGTATCCTTAACATACTGATAGAGGGATGCAGTGGTTCAGTGGCTAAGAGCTGAGCTTGTCGATCAGAAAGGTTGGCAGTTTGAATCCCTAGCACTGAGTAACGGAGTGAGTTCCAGTTGCTTGTCTCAGCTTCTGCCAACCTAGCCGTTTGAAAGCAGGTAGAATGCAAGTAGAAAAATAGGGACCACTTTGGTGGGAAGGTAACAGCGTTCTGTGCGCCTTCGGCGTTTAGTCATGCCAGCCACATGACCTCGGAGACATCTTCGGACAGCGTTAGCTATTTGGTTTTGTAATGGAGGTGAGCACCGTTCCCTAGAGCCGGAAACGACTAACATGTATGTGCGAGGGGAAACTTTAACATACTAATAACTGTATAACTAATACCTTTAACGTACTAATAACTGAGGATGTCTGAATCATTTTGAAACAGATTGCAAGTTAGTTCTCGTTACAACTATTTGTTTGGTGACTTTGCTGGGTATGATAGACTCAAAAATAGAAAAAAATATATCAATATTTAATCTTGCACATTATAACGGCAGCTAGAATAAGTTATGCTCGAAATTGGAAACTGTCTATTGTCCCTTCAGAGGAGATGGTCATTAAAAAAAATCACGAGTGTGCAGAGATAGATAGCCTAACCAAATTACTAAAAAACAACAAAGATAGTGAATACTACAAAGTTAGGAACTGTTGGTACGAATGGTTAAAGAAAAAGCAACATTTGACAACTGAATAAGTTATGAAACTATGAAGGACATGCGTTTAATCATAAAGTATTCTGTGAAATTAAAACATTAAAAGAACGAGGAAGGTATTGTAACAAGGTAGATCACGTCAATGTTATGGGGTAAAAGAAAAAAAGAAAAGAAAAATGTCGCCAATGCTCAATACCTGCTGCAAAAATATATATACGTATATATATTTGTTTATATGTTTGTTTGTTTCTTCTTAAATGTTTTAAATATATGGAACTTAAATAAACTTTATTTAAAGAAAAAAAATTCAGATGCTTAGCAGCTGGCATGTATTTCTGACAGTTGCAGTGTCCCGGGGTCATGTGATTATCTTTTGCAACCTTCTGACAAGCAAAGTCCATGGGCAAGCCAGATTCACCTAACCTTGTTACTTACTTCACAGCTGTGGCAAATCACTGAACAGCTGTGGCAAGAAAAGTTACAAAATGGGGCAAAGTCGCAGCTGTCTTGCTTAGCAAAGAAATCTTAGGCTCAGTTGTAAATCAAGGACTACCTATACTAGCAACCAAACTGAAGAAAAACATGAGTGAGCAATAATCCAATTCCACTCACTAAAGCAGGGGTCTCCAACCTTGGCAACTTTTTAAGACTTGTGGACTTCAGCTCCCAGAATTCCTCAGTCAGCTTGGCACTAAAGGGCACAGGGAAAAAGCTGATTGAAGTTAACACCCAGGTGTCTATCAAGACTCTGAATCATCCAGGTCATAGTTGTCCCAAAGGTGTTTTTTTTTTTTTCCTTCTAAAAGGCAACTGGACATTCCTTGTTTTTTCTTTGAAAACGTTTCGTTTCTCATTCAGTTCTCCTGAGAACTGTTGTAGAAGCTTCTTAGATAAAAAGCAAAACGTTTTCAAAGGAAAAACAAAAAACAAAGTCCAGATACGTTTTGGAAAAAAGCATCTCTGGGATTAAGACCCAGGTTTTTTTATATGACAAACCTATCCTGAGTCTAAACAATGGTCTAAGCCAGGTAAATATTTTCATTATTGGCTTGCTTTGTGATTGCAACTTTTATTCACTTTCCGCACAGTTGGTCTGTCTCTGAACTATCCACCATACAAATCTTCTTAGGAGCAGGGGTGGGATTCTACCAGTTCGCACCGATTCGCTAGAACTGGTTGATAACATTCTAAGCAGTTCGGAGAACCAGTTGTTAGAAGAAATTCCTGGCCTAATCCTGTAAGGAAGGCAGGAAGGAAACATTCTGGTGTTGCTTACAGAAACTGCCTCTCCGTTAACCCTTATTATATTCTTGGCAGGACTAGACTTCCTGTCTCAGGAACTTCTCTGGAGTTTTTTTCCCCCTCCTTTGCTGGTACTTTGCTTGTGTGGAGTGACCATTCAAAGTTACAATGGCACTGAAAAAAAGTGACTTATGACCGTTTTTCACACTTATGACTGTTGCACCACCCCCACAGTCATGAGAGGCCAGGTGAGGCGATGTGAGTGATATTGAGTTGGCCATGCCCAGCCAATAACATGACCACCAAGCCACGCCCACCAACTAAGCCACGCCCACCAACTAAGCCATGCCTACAGAACCAGTTGTTAAAAAAACTGAATCCCACCCCTGCTTAGGAGCAACACTAGCTGCCTAAGGTCTTTTCCTGCAGCAACATACATTGTGTGATCCTCAGCCTGTTGAGGTTCTCTCCTGCAGATCGAGAGGCTTTTTGGGATCTTCCTGATCAGAATCCAGGGCCTCGGGGTTCTGTACAAACAGGAACCAATTCCTCCTCCCTGCTGTGCTGGGCCTGTATAATTAAAATAACCTTTTAAAAAACCTGGAAAGGGTGGGGTGTGGGCCCAAGCTGTACCCTTCCAACAAAATACTGGAAAAGGTTGCAGACAGAACAGGCAAGAAACTTTTAATGTGGAAGTTCGTGGTAAAACTACAAGCTGAACTCAAATGAAAAACAGGTCTTTAACTTCCTTAATCAGAAAGTCCTTGAAAACACCTCCAACTTTCTTCTACTGGTGCGTTTCACAAAGAAATTGCAACCTATCATTAAATCTGGATCGAGTCTTTCAAAACAAACAGGGAATAAAAATGATCTGTGTTCATTGCGGCTGTTTACATCATAAGAAATATTCCCTCAAAGTTATGAGTAATTTCCAAATGTTGTTTTCCCTGCATAAACCTTCCTCCCTCATTCTGCCATTAGGAACAGTCCGATAGGTATAAAAACAGCTATGTGTGAACAGCAGTTTTCTGAAAACTTAGGCCGCAGACGTTCCATATTTGTCGTTCGGCCGCTGAAGTTGAAAAATCAGGAAATAAAGATCAGGTAAGAGCCCGGGTGGGTGGGTGGGCAAACACATCTGCAGGCACAGAACCGGTTCTATGTCTGCTGCTCTTCAGAGCTACCGGTTCTACAGAGGTGGACAGAACCGGTAGAAACCCACCCCTGCCCAAAGGCATCAACTGGTCACTGCAAGGAATTGAATACAGGTAGTCCTTGACCAAAATTGAACCCAAAATTGAGGTTGCTAAGTGAGACATTTGTCAAGTGAGTTTTGTCCCATTTTACGACCATTCTTAGCACAGTTGTTAAGTCTGAATCTGGCTTCCCCATTGACTTTGCTTGTCAAAAGGCTACAAAAGGTGATCGCATGACTCCAGGACACTGCAACTGTCATAAATATGAGTCAGCTGCCGAGCGTCTGAATTTTGATCACCTGACAATGGGGGTCATGTGGTAAGTATGAAAAACGGTCATAAATCCCTTTTTTAAAGTGTTGGCGTAACTTGGAACTGTTGTAAAGTCG
This sequence comes from Pseudonaja textilis, assembly GCF_900518735.1. The sequence goes on along the minus strand of NW_020769318.1, from coordinate 23,338,886 downwards.
AGCGCCCCCTGTATTACAGCATACTATTATATGCTTAACTTATTTTTAGCAGGCTGATGTGTTAGTGTAGTTCAGAAATAGTCATTGTTTTATAGTAGTCTGTCTCTATCAAATCACAGAAGTGGCCGCCTCTGTCACAACCTGTTTTGTGAGGCTTTCTGAGTCATCTGGTTGTTTACTTGGGGAGGGGGGGGAAGTAGGATGTGGGTTTCAGTCTGATAGAGCGGGAGTGGTCTTTTATCACTTCTTGCACAAGGAGGCATCCTCGTGAAGCCTTCATGTCCAGAAGCAGCCTCTTTAAGAATATCAGCTGCCCCAAAACAAATGGCCGGCAGGATGGGGGAAATCCTTGTGATTTGTCATGGTTTAGTGTGGCCTTTTGTGTCGCTATTGTTGAAAATTGTATACTGGATGAAACAGACCAAGTTGTGTTAGTAGGCACGGGGACTTTTAAGGGCACCGGAAGATCCCTTCATTTATAGTGTTTCCCGTCTTTATGATGTGTGGAATTCAACTCTCAAAATTCCCCAGCTGACAATACCGGCTGGGGAATTCTGGGAGTTGGAGTCCACACACTTTAAAGGAAATTTAAGAGCAAGAAACACTGAAGAAGAAGATCCCAAACTTGTTCACTGACATTGTCTCTTCCTGAAGACACACATCTTGGTGGCTTTGTAAAGACAAATGAGCTTTGGACAATGAGCCCCAAGTTACCTTTAATTCAGCATTCAGGTCTTGCATCTTCCGGAATCTCTCGTTTCGACACTTCTGCGGATGATGCTCCCAAAATTCAGCAACTTGCCGGATGTATGTTTACTCCCCCCCCCTTTTTTTTTCAAATGCCACAAATTTACTTAACATCCCTGAAAAGCCTCCAAAATGCCTAAAAAACCTAGCTCTACCTTCTGCAGAACCTCTACATTTCGAGGCAGTGGTCTTGGACAATTTAGAAAAGAAACGCATCCCTAGGTTTTAAAGTGGACAAAAGAAGAAAAAAAAATGCAAGCGCGGTCCCAAAATGTTACGACGGCCTGATCTTGCGTTCCAGTGTGCGTAACTTTGTCTCTAATACATCATCCCTTGTAACTGTTTTTCTTATTTCAACAAGAAAGTTGTAATCTTTGTTCTAAATGGTCATTTCAGCAGAGTTCTGTAGCCTGGTCAGTTATTATTTTAAAAGGAACCCTTTGTTGTTCGATGCTGCCTGCTAAATCTTCCAGTTCACCTTTTCTTTCTGCCTTGCTGTGCAATTCTTCAAGGCCTTGTCTTCTTAGTAAATCCAGCCTCTAGCACAATTACTTCTTTCTCTTTTTTTTCCCTTCCCTCCCTCTCTCTCTTTCTCTCTTTCCCTCTCTCTCTCCCTTTCTATCTCTCTCCCCCTCTCTCTTTCCCTCTCCCTTTCTCTCTCTCACTCTTTCTCTCTCTCACTCTTTCTCTCTCTCTCTCTCCCTCCCTCTCTCTCTCCCTCTCTTTCCCCTCCCCTCTCTCTTTCTCTTTCCCTCCCTCTATTTCCCTCTCTCTCCCTTCTCTCTCTCTCTTTCCCTCTCTCTCTCACTTTCTCTCCCTCTTTCTTTCTCTCTCTCTCCCTCTCTTCCCCCCTCTCTTTCCCTTTCTCTCTCTCTCCCTCTCTTTCCCTCTCTCTCTCCCTCTCTCTCTTTTCCTCCCTCTCTCTCCCTTTCTCTCTCTCTCTCTCCCTCTTTCTCTTTTCCTCCCTCCCTCTCTCTCTCTCTCTCTCTGTGGAGTCCTAAGGTCATTCCTGCAACTGCTCCGGAAGCGTAAGCCAGCTTAGAGGGGCAAGAGCCGGCCTCGTTTATTGGCTCCCTTAGAGGAGGAAGCTTCTTCCCGGAGTCTCTCCCTGACTTTTTTCGGAACGCCCACTGGAAACAGCTTCCAGTCTCTGATGTGACACTTGAACGCACAGATAACCTCGTTCTACGCTGGGGTATCCTTTTTTTAATTTTTCTCCCCCTTCCACCATCACTTCGTCCCCAAGTGGGGAAGGGGCTCTGTTCTGAAAACCCGTGCTTGAGCCGTTTCCTTTTCTTGGCCGCTGAGCTTTTGGAGGAGGTCGTACGCGGCGGCAGCTCTTTGCGTGAGAAGTTGACTGGAGTTCGGCAGGCTTCCCTGCCGGGAAGAGGAGGAGGAGGAGGGGAAGCTACGAAGTGGGGCAGGGCCCTGAGCCTCCACTCAGCTGGTAATTTCCTCTTCTTCGTAAGCAGCAGCGTGTGGGTCAGATGAAGTCAGGGAGAGCGAAACGTTGAGCCTTGTGGGAGACACCTCTTCTTTGTCATCCTGAATCCCTCGGGGTCCTTTCTTGAAGAAACGGAATTAGGATCTCCAACTCACCCGTAGCTTCGTGTTCTGTTGGGGGCATTGTTTTCTCCGCAGCGTCTTGCGTTTGGCTCTCGGGTGGGAGGAAGAAGCTTGGTGGTTCAACTTTTGTTTCAAAACCTTTCCTGCTTTCTGTCTCTCTGTCGGTGTAAGCAATACTGTAACGCCGTGCCTTAAGAGACACTGATTTTGGATTTAACAGGGGGAAATGAGAGACGTTGGGCATTAACAAAAAGTAAACAATCGCTTAGAATTTATGGTAGTATTTTTTTTTTTTCACCAATTTCTATGGGGCCGCTTCCTCCGTTTCGATTTATTTGGCTCCTACTGAAATTTGCCGTGTGCTGCATGAAGCCAGTGGGGCAGCAGAAAAGGTTTGCCAAAGCGAGTGAAAACCCTGCCCCACCCCAGTCTTCCGCGATCAATCGCAGCACGCATTTTGTTCCTGCCAAGGGTTTTTCAAGCTTGCCAGGGGAACCTCGAAAAGCAGGTATTCAGGCTGCTGTTGAAAACAAGAAGGAAATTTCCCAGGCTGTTGAATTCAGCACCCCGTACCAACTTCTGTAGTGCATCTTTAAAAATGGGCAAGGAGTGTGATTTGATTAGGGATGTTCCCATCGTTTTAAGATAAAAGTTCATGTGGCATGAATATATTTGTTTCCAGGGTCTTTTATTTTTAGTATGTGTTAGGGAGAGTAATTAAGGCAGCTGTCTTGAAACACACACACACACACACACACACACACACCCCTATATAAAGGGAGGAGGGTTTCATAGAAAGTTTGATTTGATTGCTAAAAGTTTAATTTTTGAATTGGTTTGATGGCTCCTTTTTTTCTCATCCAAAGCAAACAAATTATAATAAGACTTTAAAGCAAAAGTCCAGTAGTGTGTGTGGTGTGTGTGTGTGTGGGGGGGGGGTGTCAGCATTTTGGGTTCCACTGAATTAAATAGACAAAAGGAAAATAGAAGAGGAATGTGCTTGTTAAATTAAAAAAAAAATCAAGGAAAAAGGGTGTAGACTTTTTCATATGAACGTTGTAATTTAAACAACTGATTGATTAGTCATAAGGTCTCTTCTAGTATAGGTCTACTCTAAATCTTAGTCATAAGGTCTACTCCACAACTGAAGGCCCTCCAGAGGTGTTGGGACTACAATTCCCAGAATCCTAAGCTGAAATGGAGCACACCAAGATGACCCCAAAATGGTGCCTTCCCTTTCCGAAGGCAGAACAGTAGTGTTTGAAAATTCTGACAATTGATATTTGCATATATGGACCAAGGTTAAAGAAAACGCATTTTTAGAGTTTTGGTGCTTTTTCCATCTTTTTTTCCAAGATACCAGGAATTGAATTTGGGGTTTTGAGCCTGCAGAGCCTCTGTTCTGCTCTTGAGCCATAATATAGCGTGGAGACAGTCTACAATGTGTGACATCAAACTAAAGAATTCTCTGGGATGGAAACATTGAGAGGGATTATATAATGCAGATGAGGTTAGGGGAGGTTCTTTTGCACTCAGGAGAAATTGATTTTTGCTGTAAAATTCCTAGGAAGACCAATGCTGGGACATAAATATGTAGGAATGTTTGGTTACCAAGATGACCTCTTGAGTCGCTTCACCATGTGGGCCAGGCATGATTCCCAGGTTGTCAACCCAGAACGTCTATGACTAAAAGAGCTGCTAGCTTTTGGTTACTTTTAGGGTGAGGTCAGGCTGTAGTTTCAAATCGTGGGCTTCCTAGTTCAACCTCTTACCTGCTTTTCAGGAGCTGCACATTTTGGATTTCCTTTGGGCATGGTACTAAGTCTGTATTTTTTAAAAAACCCATTCCCAATAGAAGTATAAAAAACTGGGGGAAAAGGTGGGGGGGAGACTACAGGGAGTCCTCGACTTATGACCACAATTGAGCCCAACACTTCCGTTGCTAAGTAAGACACCTGTGGAGTATGTTTTGCATTTTATTATTTTTCTTGCCACCGTTGTTAAGTGAATCGCTGCAGTTAACCTAGTAATACGGTTGTTAAGTGAATCTGACTTCCCCATTGACTTTGCTGACCAGAAGGTTATAAGAGGGGATCACATGACCCCGGGATGCTGCAAGTGTCATAAATGTGAATCAGTTGCCAAGTGTCTGAATTTTGATCGTGTGACTATGGGGATGCTGCAACGGTCATAAGTGTGAAAAACAGTCTTAAGTCACTTTTTTCAGTGTCATTGTAACTTCAAACAGTCACTGAATGAACTATCGTAAGTTGAGGACTACCTGTACGGTCGGGCCTTGCTTGATTCTATATACCCAGAATTTAGTGAGCCACTGCCAAACAAAGAAGATAGCAATAGTACTTAGACTTATATAACACTTCACAGTGCTTTTACAGCCCACTCTAAGCGGTTTGCAGAGTCAGCCTGTTTGCCCCTAACAATCTGGGTCCTCATTTGACCCACCCCGGAAGGACGGAAGGCTGAGTCAACCTTGAGCCTGGTGGGATTGGAACTGCCAAATTGCAGGCAGATGGCAGTCAGCAGAAGTGGCCTGCAGTACTGCATTCCAACCACTGCGCCACTATAACGCTGAGCAAGATTCATTTGAACAAAAATTCACATCCAATTCTCTTCGAATCTTAGTTCTGGGACAAAATGATACATTTAGAACATAGCACGTTTGACTCCAGTTCTTCCAGTTACAGCATGTCAGACAGCCACAAAGGACTGCTGGCAGATGAAGTGCAGTACACTTAGACCTTCAGTTAACAACCGTTGGTGTAGCACCCATTTGAAATTACAGCAGTACTGGAAAAAGTGTATTGCAACCAGTCCTCGTACTTAACAACTGTTGTAGCCTCCCTACAGTCACGTGATTAAAATTTGGTCACTTGGCAATCGACATGCAGTTACAATGGCTGCAGCATCCCGGGATGATGCAATCACCATTTGTGACCTACCCAACCAGCTTCCTCACTCCTCCGTCAAAGTCAGTAGGGAAAGCCAGATTTAACAACCGTATGATTTGTTTAACAACCATGGCAAAAAAAGGGGTGGTGGTGGTGGTCAGAAAATCAGGCTTGACATACTTAACAACTGCCTTGCTTAGCAGTGTAAAATTCTGGTCTTAATACCGGTTGGAAGTCAATGCCTACTTGTAAACAGCCTCAACGATGCCATGGCTTGACTAACTAAGCATCAGAAATCACAATAGAAAACTTCCTGCAATTTGAAGTAGGGCTTCTGTTTGGAGGAAGTGGAACCCCAGTTCCTGTACTTTTGGGTTCTCGGCCATGAATTCAGTGGATAGCTTTTTCAGGCATCGGATTTTAAATAGTCAATCCATGGATTTTGGGGGCAGAGGCATTAAAAAAAAATCTATTGTTGATTTCAGGAGGTTGAAACTAGGCAGTAAAAGTGATAATCCAATCTGCAGTGAGCTAATTTCAAATCAGGTAGCTTGTACTTTATTTCTGCTTTTGCACCATCACTCTAGCCACTTACTAGCGTAAGGGAACCAGGATATTCAATACCCTCTTTGTCTTCTTGATAGGTTCTTTGACTTTCGATCACCCTGCCAAAAGAATTATACGGTTCTTCCTTCAGAACTCATGAACATCCAGAGCAGGTAGGTACACCTTCTATATATATACTCTGTGTGTGTGTGTGTGTGTGTAGCCTGTTGGAGCTTATGCAGATGTTGCGTTAATGGCAGTTAAACTGGGATCTCCCACCTTCAAAGATAATCTGATTTTTATTTCCAGTTGTCAGGAGTAAATAAAATGAAAAGGTATTGCTGTCACGAGTTGCTTTTGTGTTTTCACAAGAAACATTTGCCCCTCTGTAAGCAGGCAGCAAAACGCTGGCCTTAAAATGGCCCCGTCTGTTACTCAGGCTACCTTTATGCTATATTAGCAGCTTACCTTGCAGCATTCAAAATTCATAGGAAGATATTTCCTGCTTTTCAAAGAATCTCCAGTACTGCATTTGATATACCTCTAGCTTCTGTCCCATACCCTAACCCTTTTCCTGTGTGATGAAATGCATTGCTAAGTGAAACAGCACTAACACTTAAGCTGTTGGTAGTGGTTTGACCTATGCTAGAAATTAGCACTCTGCTAGGGAGGCCCAGATTCTCTCATTGCTAAATCGTAATTGACCCCACCTCCATCCCATCTGTATACTGGCTCTTCAAATACCTAATTTCTCTTAAACTTTTAATATTTAACGTTTGTAGTTATGCTTTTATGATGTAAGCTGTCTGCCCACAGTTATCTAACAATGCGGTGGGCAGCATATAAATGTAATTGATAAATACATTTAATAAGTAAAATAACGGATGCTGGAGTTATACAATTAATTATATGATTTATCATCCCACACATTGATATACCGGCATAACTGGGATTGAAACATCTCTTGTGGGATGCTGCCTTAATTCCAAAGTGGTTTATTTATTGCAAACATGGTTTAAGGTACTGGTTGGGACTGTGGAGTTAAGGGCAATGTAGTATCTATCTTGGTCTTTCCCAACCTGGACACATGCATGTGCTTCAGAGTATCCCCAATTCTTCACATTTCTGGGTACTATTTAATTTTGTTTAGCATTGCATCCTGGAGGCATGGAATAGATTACTTAAAAGTGACATGGCAACTCTAATGTAGCATTCCATAATTCACCATGCTCTTCTTTCATCATTGCTGAGTTCTGACAGTGGAAATGCTTCCAGGTGGGATTTAATCGTGGAAATGTATAATATAAACTAATTTGCTAGTGCTTTGATTAGCTACCAGTAGTAAGTCTGTAGAGATTCTCAGTCATCCAGGTCATGTGCACAGATATCCTTATTAGTTTGTAAAACTTTTCAAACTTGGTTTATGAGCTCAGGATCTCCAGTTTCTCCAAGGGCAAGGAAATTTTCTAAGGCTTTAAGTTCAAAGATGTTTGGAAAACTGAACTGATTTCACAAACCATGTTCGAGATTCAGTGCAGCAGAAATAAACTTCTTTCTATGTGAAACTACAGAAGAAGAGAACAGGAGATGTACCCCTGGAAAGATGGCAGAATTTTAGAAGTGCATGGACCACACACACACATAACCCCTCAAATGCCATGGCGCTAAGATGAGAGATGTGGGGCAGGTTGATCTGGAATGCCTTTTTGTTGTGGTTGAGTAGGTCAGTCCCAATTTGCAAATTTCTACTATCTAACCATACTCAAAAGGATTGTTGTCGTAAAAAATAAAACAGAATAATTTTAATTTTAACTCAGTACCAGGAGGCCAAGATGAAACTCAGATAACGTTTCAAAGACAATCTAGGACCGTGATGGCAAACCCATGGCACGCGTCAGGAAGCCTTGGGAGGCCGAAAAACGGGCCTTCCGGAAATACCTGAAATGCCGAAACGGGCCCATTTTCCACCTCCAAAGGCTTCCCTTGAGCCTCCAAGAGGACGAAAACAGTCTTCCCTGGGCTCCAGGGACCCTCTGGAGGATGAAAAAGGGCACTTCCGGTATTTCTGGAAGGCCTATTTTTCGGCCTCCCGAGGCTGCAGAGGCTTCTCTCAAGCCTTCGGGAGGGCAAAAACAGCCTCAAAAACAGGCCAAAAATCAGCTGGGAGGCGCGTACCTGTGCAGTGGGGCGGGGTGCATTGCATTGTGGGTGCCAGCGCGCGCATGCTTTTGGTATACCATAACGAAAAGCTTCGCCATCGCTGATTTAGGAGCTTCATAAACTTCTTGACTTCGGCGTTGACTAGGTTGACAACCGTTGACTAAGAGTCCGTGGTGCTTAGCTAAGATTACTGGATGAATGCACTCAGGATCAAAATGGCTGGTGTTTTGTTGGTGTGACTAGGAGACCAGTGCAATCTTTCCTAAATCAACTGGTGGATGTGGCAGTGGCACGTCCCTTCGGGAGTGCGGTATTGTTCTAATTGCTTGGGTGTTTCTGCTTTGGTCTGTGGACTTCCCTGCTAGTCTGGGCTCGTAGGGAGATGATCTACAGAGCAGGATGTCAGTCACCAGTCTTGACCCTTTCTGTGGGGGTGGATTGTAATAACTGGAGTAAAGTTAGGTGGTTTAACTAGATCAGAGCAGAACTAAAAGGAAGGATGCACTGTATCATTTGCCGAGCTGAAAGAAATTGAAATTTTAGTATATTATTATGGTCAATAATCCTCTTCTTCCCCTCTGGAAAGCATAACATTATAATTGCTCAGAGGGTACAGTTGAAAGTCAGGAATAGCCAAGAATCAGAGGAGGTCTTTAAGCTGCCCTAGAGTACAGATAGTCCTTGACTTATGACCACAATGGAGCCCCACATTTCTGTGGCCAAGTCTTGAGACCATTGTTTGTTGAATTTTGTCCCATTTTACGATCTTTCATGCCAAGTGAATAATTACAGTTGTAAACAACTACAGTTGTTGAGTTAGTAACGCGGTTTTTAAGCGAATCTAGCTTCCCCATTGGCTTTGCTTCTCAGGAGGTCGCAAAAGGGGGGATCACGTGACCTCAGAATATTGCAACCATCATGAATATGAGCCAGTTGCCAAGCGGCTGAATTTTGATCATATAGACGCTACAACGGTTGTAAGGGTGAAAAACAATCATAAGTCACTATTTTCAGTGCCGTTGTAACTTTGAACGGTCACTAAATGAATGGTTGGGACTACCCGTACAGTGGTAGCCTTGTTAACATGGCTTTGATTGGGAGTCAAGCATCCTTCCAGCTCTAAAGCATTTTAGACAGTATGGCGTTCCTAAAGCAGGCTCCAAATTAGGTTGGCTTATAGAGCAGGGGTCCACAACTTGTGGGCCGCGACCCACTGCTAGGCTGTGGCCTAATCACCGCTGGGCCACACGAGTGGCCGGCCGGTGCATGTGCGTCTGTGCACCCCCCAACTTGTGTAAGTGTTGCTGCAGACACGGTCCCATTTGCACGAGCCTCATTGTGGGCGCTCACACACACACACGCCAGCCCTTCCCACAAAATCATTCCCTCTTTCCCCCCCCCCTTGCTCCAGACCGCCAACCAAGAAACATTGGGGGACTCTGCTATAGGGTGTAAGAGAAGAGTTATTCCATTGACATTACCCCTTGGGGATTAAACAGAGCCTCCATGCTACCAAGCATTTTACACCACTGCCGTAATGAGCTGCTGGAGAACATCAGAAGGAGAGAAAGCTGTTAATTTCCTAGTCTGCTTATGGGTTCTTTAAAAACCCCACTTTAGGAATCAGGCTTGCTGGTCTAGAGAATCTGCCTGAGCTAGTCCAAAACAGTAACTGTAGTTCAAGTTGTGGGATCCCTCAAAAGTATAGTATGTCAATCAGGCCACTGGAGGAAGTTGCACAGATAGTCCTCGACTTACCATCACAATTAAGCCCAACATTTTGGCTGTGAGTCCTTATGGTTGCTAAAGTGGGCTACCATGTGACCTGACTTGATTTTATAATTGCTTTTACGATGGTCGTTAAGCAATTTACATGATCGCTAAGCAAGTGCAGCATATCCAGTGGGCAGTTTTTGCCATATTCTGCTGGAAACCGGCAAAAAATGTGACAAATCGTGGTGTTTTGACTGCAGACACTCACAAAAATGTGATAAATTGCGGTGTTTTGACTGCAGACACTCACAAATGCAAGCTAGCTGCCAAGTGCCCAATATGCTACCATGTGACAGCATAAGGTGCATGTACAGAAGCCATAACTTTGAGGATGGCTCATAAATAAGCCTTTCGCAAGTCCGTCATAGCTTCGAACAGTGGTTAAGTGACTGGTTATTAAACTGAGGACTGCCTGTTCTGTGATTTATTTACTTAAGCATGATGTAGAACATGAATGCAGAATGAGATTCCTTGTTACATCTTAAGTCTTGATTACCTGAATTTCAGTAGCCCTTGTATTAAAAAAACAAGGGCTGATACATGCAAGTTACTTTACAATGAAGTAGGTAGCACATAAGCATAGAAGAGGTCTGTGCATTATACTTTCAGGTGATTTCAACACTTTGCCCCATTTTTCCCTTCTGATGATGAAGCTGAGGGCACAATTGCGATGCTGCTGTGTCCATAATTACTCCATCTCTCAGTAGGATTGACTCATAATCACAAGTGGGGAGAGATGGGGCTAGGAAGGTGCCCAGCTATGAGAAGAAACTTAAGAGGAAGAAGTGGGAAATGGAGGAAAATGTGAGGTACCAAAATATAGGATGGGGGAGGCCTGGCTAGGGTTGGCAATACAGTTAGTCCTCGACTTACAACAACCACAATTGAGCCCAACATGTTCCTAAATGAGAAATTGGTTAAAAATGAGCTTAGCCCCATTTTACGACTTTTCTTATGCTTGTTAAGTGATTCGCTGCAATTGTTAAATTAGTAACACAGTTGTTAAGTAAACCTGGTTTCCCCATTGACTTTGCTTGTCAGGAGATGGCAAAAGGGGGAATCACATGACCCCAGAATACTGCAACCATCATAAATATGAACCAGCAAGCGCCTGAATGTAAATCACATTGACCATGGGAATTTTTGCAACACTCATACGTGTGAGAAATGGTCATAAAGTCACTTTTTTCAGGGCCGTTGTAACTTCAAACGGTCTGTTGTAAGTCAAGGATTACCTGTGTGGTACATTTAAGAGGATTCTCTGGATGTCCTCGTCCATTACAAATTATAAAAGTGAGCCAGCAACGTGATGCAATTGCAAAAAAAAGGCAAATACTGTTGGGGTGAATCAACAAAAACGTAAGAGTTCAAATCATGGAAATAATGGTTCCCATTCTGCTCTGCCCTGGGCAGTCCTAGTTTGGAGATGTGTATTCAATTCTGGACAACACCATTCAAAAGGGACAGTGAAAAAATAGAAGAGGACTACCAAGATGGCAAAAAGTTGGAGATATGTAGCCCAATCAGGAATAATTAAAGGGTCAGAAAAAGACAAATGGGAAAGGGTCTCATCCAGAAGAGGAAGGGGATATTTCATATTCTCTGTTGCTCCAGTGGACAGGACTGAAAGCAGTGGACTAAAATTAAGAGGAAGGAATTTTTGATTAGATTCTAGAGCAGCGGTCGCCAACTGGTGGGCCGTGAGAAAATTTTGGTGGGCCGCAAAGAAATCTCACCCCCAGAGCACCCCCACAAAGCAATTAATCCAGGCTGCACAGAAACACAAGGCTGCGCCGCCCCCACATGGCCTGCGGGAGCCTTCCCTGCCCACTCACTCCTTACCCAGCAAACTTGTCTGCTAAGTTGCTATTTTTCCTTTTTCTGACCATCATCTGTTCTGCTGTGCCAGGAGATTTAGATTAGCTAGGAAGCAGGAAATGGTTGGATTTCTTGCTTTCTAGCTAGTCTTTAGAGCTTCGGCTCTGCTTCCCTTAGGATTGAAGGTTTTTGCTTGCAAGCAAATTCAGTGCAGACTCACAGCAAGCAAATTTGAGAGACTGAGCTAGCCGATGGCAGATAGGTAGATCACTGAATGGTTCTGTGAGCAACTCAATCTGCCTGCTTTGCCTGATTTTGGATAAAAGTTGCTTTTTTAAAAATAAAAAATTCAATATTTACATGCATGGTGTGTTGTGAGTTAATTTTATGAGTTTGCTTGCAAGCAAATTTTATGTGACAGACTGAGCTAGCCAATGGCGGATAGATAGATTTCTGAATGAATCTGTGATTCTGTGAGCAACTCAATCTGCCTGCCTGCTTTGCCTGATTTTGGGTAAAAGTTGCTCTTTTTTTATAAAAAAATTCAATATTTATATAAATATTTATAGTATTTACATACAAGCCATGCCCAGCCAGTCACATGACGACCAAGCCACTCCCACAAATTAGGCCATGCCCACAACCAGTTAGTGGTCCCTGGGATCTAAAATTATGAGTTTGGTGGTCCCTGAGGTCCAAAAGGTTGGCGACCCCTGGTCTAGAGGAACTTCCTCTACAAGCCGTCAGCCAGGGGAACAGCCTGCCACATGACATCATGAGATCTCCTTTTGCTAGAAGCCTTCTTCAAATAGAAGTTGGATAGTCACATGTCGGAGATGCTATGGATCCCTGCACTCGCTTATGTGGGCTGACCCATTTTTTAGTGTCCATCCCCCACCGCCATATCTTCCATCATCCCCATTCTGCGTTCACTTAGTAAGGTTCTGCTATTAGAAGAATGATGGGAGTTGTAGTTCAGCTGTAAATCATGCCTAGAGCAGCTTCTTTGAAGTATTCGGACTTTTAACCTTTAAAATGTATGAGAATTCAACTCCCAGAATTCCCATGTTGGCTGGGGAATTCTGGGAGTTGAAGTCCACACTTCTTCAGACTGCTAAGGTTGAGAAATGCTGCTCTAGAGCAGTGTTAGCTAACCTTTTTCGGCTCCAGTGCCGATAATTGCACCCATGCTCACTTGTGCACGTTCGTGTGCCAACACCCAGAAGGCCCCACGCCCCCTGAGCATGCATGTGCAACCCCCCTCACACACCACACAAATACACACGCAACTCCCTCCTTGCGCACCACGCATCTGCACATGCACGCATGTTTCCCCCTCACGCAGCACATCTGCGCATGCGCACACGCTCCCCTCATACACAGCATGTTCCCTTCACGCACAGTGCGTCCCTGCGCATGCACGCACGTCTCCTGCGCACCCCCTCCTCTGCCCCTTGCGCATGCACGCCAGATGCTCAACGGTCAGCTGTCCGGCGGTGACACATGCATGCTCAGTGGGGCTCTTCCGGGCAACCTCTCTGCGTGCCACTTCCGGCACAGGCAGCATAGGTTCGCCAACACGGCTCTAGAGACCTTCAAGTTATAACCCAGAAATTGAAGGTTTTTTTGGGGGGGGGGGGAGATTACAACAGGTTTACCTTTCAGTACTTAAAGCTGTGTAATCTTTTTTGGGGGAGAGGGGGATCTGAAAATACCGGGTAATTTTGGTAGTTCTAAATCTCTGCTCAACATACCTGACAACAAACTTAATGCATTTCCATGTTTATAGAATCACAATTTGCTTCCCCTGCTAAGAAAGGCTGGTTTTGTTAGCCTTAAAACTTCTGTCTATTTTTTTAAAAAGTTAAAATGCAAAATTGAAGTCAGGATTTTTTTCCCTCTATACTTCTTTTTTCAAATTGTTGTTGTTCATTAAGTTTAAGCTTTAAAATCTTATTTTAAAATAAAACTTCTAAAAAGCTTTTAACTGTTGCTATGGCTATTTCCCTCCTCCTTTCTTGCAAGCAAATTAGAATATCTCATAAACCCATTTGGCCTTGAGAGTTTTTCTTTAGGTGTTTTTGATTCAGCCTGCTGAAGTGTGTGACTGACAGTGAAAGGAAGTGTGGCAAGGAAAGGGTTAAGGTCTGCCATTTTGTTATGTAACACCCTTAATGGACATATCAGTGAATGGCATGAAGATGGCAGGACTTAACCCTTTACATGCTGGAGCCAAGGCCTTTCAGTTCAGCCAAGCCTAGGAGTGTGTTGGGCAACTGAGGGTATTTTTTTAATTTCAAAGAAAAAAACTTGGATTTTTTGTTTCCTTTCAAAAGCTGCACATCCTTATCTCCACCCCTTTTTCATCTAGTATAATTATTATTAAATTTTGTTTGGGTAAATGAAATTAAACTTTATTTTAAAATTAGAACAGTAGTAATAGGCTTCCATAAACCACTGGAAACCGTTTTTAATAAAGGTTTTGGATGGGAAGCAGGAATTTAAATAGACTAATGCCAGAATCATAATGTTTAGGAAAGCAAGGATATAAATGAGTTGAAGGAAGAAGAAAAAAAAGCCTTTAAGTACTACAATACTTCTGTAGTTTATCAGGAGTTTGAGATATGGAAGACTGCATGGCCTTTAGTAAGATGAGAGTTTTCTGACCAAAATTATTGGCAACCAAAGGTTTTTATTTTACTGAATGCCCTTATAGCAAAGCAAGTTTTAAATTGTATTCCTTTATTACCTCCTGCTTGTTTGTATTCCATCCTGAGGTGTTAAAAGTATTAGTCGCTTTCAGCTGCTCAGCCTTTATAGCTCATTTGAGAAATATTTTTGAACATACATGATTCAAAATAGTAGATACCATTTGTGGCTAATCATTTGACTGAAATGGTGTGAGGAGAGTCCTGCCTTGGGCAGGGGGTTGGACTAGAAGACCTCAAAGGTCCTTTCCAACCCTATGATTCTGATTCTGTACCAACTTTTTGTGGCAATACAAAAGGGGATATATTTTACTTTTTAAGTTTTAAAAAATCTAATTATACACACATAAGAGTATCTGTGCAGGTAGGTAGGTAGATAGTCTTTGACTTCCGACCACAATTGGGACCAAAATATCCGTTGCTAAGCAAGGTGGCTCTTAAGTCAGTCATGTCTGCTGTGACTTTGTTGCCCTGTTGTTAAGTGAATTGCTAAGCAGATCATGCAGCCGTTAAGCAAATGCGCCATGTCCCCATTGTTTGTCGGAAGCCAGCTGGGAAGGTCACAAGTGATGATCACATGATCCTGGGACATTGCAACCATTGTTAAACATACGCCCGTTGCCAAGTACCCAAATTTTGTTCACGTGACTGTGAGGATGCCGCAACAGACATAAGGGCAAGGACTGGATATCATATGAGTCACATTTTTTCAGTGCCACTGTAACTTCAAACAATCTCTTAACGAGTGGCTGAAAGTCGAAGGCCATATTGTTATTTATCTGAGCCTTTCTCTTCAAGAAACCTTTGTCTCTGGTCCCGTGTGTGCAATATATAAGGACCACAACCCAGTGGGAACAGAGCACACGTTTTGAAAGCGGAAACCCCAGGAGCGTTCACCGGCATCTCCAGTGAAAAAGGGTTTCTGGTTAGCCCATTGTGGGCAACTCTCATCTTTATCCAGCCCCCTGGAGAACATTTTCCTCTCAGTAGTTAAGAGTACAGATCTTTTCACAATGTAGGGCAGCGGAGAAGGTGCTGGACTTGGAACAAGGACATGAGCTGGCTGAGGAATTCTGGGAGTTGAAGTCCACAAGTCGTAAAGTTGTCAAGGTTGGAGACCCCTCAACAAAGAGATCCAGGTTCTAGCCCCCTTCAGCCCCAGAAACTCATTGGTTGATTTTCAGCCAATTCTTCCCTCTCAGCCCAAAAACCAATCAGGTAGTGGGGACTGGACTATGGGCAGAGAGACCCCAATTCTAGTCCTCCTCTGCCACAGAATCAGCTAACCTTTAGTAGAATAGAATAACAGAGTTGGAAGGGATCTTGGAGGTCTTCTAGTCCAACCCCCTGCTCAGGCAGGAAACCCTGGCCTTTACCATTTCAGACAAATGGTTGTCCAATAACCAAACAGGCTGAGTTCATGTAAGATCAAAGGTGGAGGACTGGCATCTCTCTGTGAGCAATTAGGATATTTCAAAAGATGGACGGACGGACGGACAGACAGAAGCAAGCCCTCTGAAGGTATTCAGCCCATCCTATACACGGGCTAGGAAAAAGAGGAGATAACATTACTGAGCTGTTGAATAAGAAGTGGGATATACATCCATAAATAAACAGTATGGTGTATGGTCACTACCTGAGGAAAACATTTGTCTAACATTTGGAGGGTATTTTCCACACCTGTGTAGCCTTCAGATATGTGGGACCATAGTTCCCAATAAGCCCAGCTGTAGATGCATTTCCACAAGTACAAAAGTGGGACAAAACTGAACATAAGAGCAAAACAAATACAGTACTGAAAAGAATATCTTCGCACATGGTCACTGTTGAAAGGTCACATTGTTTGGGTGGATAAGCTGTTGATTACTTGTTCCCAGGGTGGTACCAGAGATGGCCTAATTCCCTTCTTGGCAATTTCATCTGGGGGGAAAAAAATCAGGATAGCAGGAGATTGGGGGGGAAGGAAACCTATTAGGAGAAAAATCTGAAATTTCTGAGTCCCATGGACAAAGAATGGTGAGATGGCACATAGCACAATATTCTGTAAAAACAAATGATCCCTTCTCCCATATCAATGTCCAGCAATTTCTTTGTTACTTGAATGCAGACAACAGATGAAAATCTGTGGGATAAATTATGATTTGAGAGGTCCTTGGTGCTCTCTGATCTTGGTTGTTGAAGTTTTCTTTAACTGGACAACTAACTTTTCTTTTTGACACAGTGATGTAGTCTACTCTGGGAAACCCGAGTTGTATGCCTGATTCTTCTCTTATATCTTAAAATGGAACTCATTTCTGTTTTTTTTTTTGTTTGTTTGTTTTCTTCCTACACTTTCCCAACAGTGGCGAAAGAAAGCAGTAATTGCCCAACAAGGTCCCCTTCTCTCTGCCTGTCTTCAAGCAGAAGGTGGTTCAGTCAATATGTGATAAAATTCTGTCACAGACACCCATGTTGGAAAAGACACTGCCTGAATTATCCCAGGTTGGTCTTCTTTTCTTTAAGGGAGAGGGGCGGTCCTAAACACATTTGGGGGCTGCCAATGCAAATGGCGCTTTCCAGGGCTGGAGCACGGGCAATAAGTGGTCTGTGATAGGTTGTTTGTATGCATAAATTTTATAAGGCGAGAAAATAGTAAAATGTTAAAAGTAGCACTGAAAAAAAAGTCTAAATCACAGTCTGGTTGCCTGTGGTGAATTGAGATTTCTCTCCCAGTAACTCGGTGAAATAATTTTATCAAAGCTGTAGATTTCTCCATACAAAAAATAACTAGAATATGTAAGTGGCCTACTTTGAACTCATGATATTTTAAGATGGACAAATCAACAAACAAAAATGGGTATGACTTGGAGTACTACCCGTCTTATCAAGTCAAACAGACATTTGATATGCTCTGTGTTTGGGCTGAGAGGACAGAATAACAAGAGTTGGCAGGGACCTTAGAGATCATCTAGTCCAACCCCCCTGCTGAAGCAGGATTTCATAGGCTGACTAGAGGTTACTTGAGGATAACCAAGCAAAATCTGAACAATTTCCCAGTATCACAAAGGGGTGTGCCTGCACATATGTTTGTGTTGCAAGTGGGCTACTAATGTCTGTGATGTTATATACAATGTGAGTCACAAACTATGCATTCACAGTCCAGTCTTCTGCAATGGATGATATCAACAAATGGTAATGAGTTGAAAGAAGTTGTTAGCAGGAAGCTGTCTGGCTCTTTGACAGGTATTCTGATCCATGTAGAGCAGTCTTCTCCAAGCTGGGCTTCAGTACGGGTAGTCCTTGACTTACAAAGATATGTTTAGGGACGTTTTGAATTTACAGTGGACCTGAAAAAAGTAACAACCATTTTTCATACTACGACTGTTGCAGCATCCCAGTAGTCATGTGATATTTATAATGGTTGCAGCGTCCTGGGATCATGTGATCAGCTCTTGCAACCTTATGACAAGCAAAGTCAATGGGAAAGCCAGACTCATTTAACAATCATGTTACCAAATTAACAACTGCAGTGATTCACTTAAAAACTGTGTCAAGGAAGACTGTAAAATTGAGCAAGGCTCACTTGACCACTGTCTTGCTTAGCAGCCGAAATTTTGGGCTGAATTGTGGCCAGAAGTGAAGGACTATCTGTAATTGATAGCCAGCTGTGCCTAAGGATTCTGGGAGTCAGAGTAGACTATATTAAAAGCATCAAGTTGTGGGTTGCTAACATACAAAGGAGATGTCCACAGGCTTATGGCCCCCAGGGAACGGTGAAGCATTTGCAGGTGGTATACAAATTACTATAATAAGGAAATAAAGAACCCTGCTAAGCAGCAGGTATATAAGAGGAGGGTTATAGCCTGCTGGTTTAATTGTGTCTCAAGGATATTGTTCCTATATGAAAACTCTCTTTGCCCCAAATTGGATGTGGACTAAGACTGGGTACACAGCATTATATTGGGATGAAGCTTTCTTTTTTGACTCTAGTGTAATGGAAGCTGGAAGCTGAGATGTACAAAGTAAAAACTTAAGTTAGGGTATCATTACTACATAGAGGTTTAAAACAGGGTCTCCAACCTTGGCTGAGGAATTCTGGGAGTTGAAGTCCACAAGTCTTAAAGTTGCCAAGATTGGAGATCCCTGGTTTAAGAAGGGTAGAAGGAGAATCAGTGGTTAGGAGCTATTTGCAGTCTCTTTCTTGTTGTTGGTAAAAGGCTCCTTACTCTGGGCAAAATATGCCCCAATTAAAAACAAATTGATTGATTTACTAGCTAGGAATTCAGCAAGAATTGGATCCCTGTTGAACCATCTTTATCTTTGTTCTGAATTTTATTTGTTGGTCCCACGCCCCCTCTTATCTCTAACTTGCATGCCTCTAACTTCCATCAGGGTCTTGAGCGTTTCCTATCGTTCTCTCTACATCCAAACATTTCCCGGTCATCCTTAAGTAGCAAATGTATTCATGCAAAATGGGAACGAGGCACCATAACTTTGGAGGTAAAACTCTGACACTCAGTTTTTGGCCATCTCTAAGTTAGGGCTTGGGAGAGATTCTGGACAGGGCAGTCAGATAATGACTGGGTGGTTCAATTATGCTTAATTACCCTATGGAGTTTGTTTTGTCTTTTGCAAGCTGCATTGGTTGCCATTTGCTTGCTGGATCCAATTTGGGGTGTTGGTTATGACCTTTAAAGCCTTTCATGGCATTGGGAACAGGTTTTCTGGGGAACTGGCTTGCCCCAGTGTCATTGACCTGCTCCACTTGCTTCAGCAGAAAGAACTTGCTACAGATCCCATCGCCAAGGAATTTCAGCTAGCAGAGTCTAGGAGAAAGCCTTTTCTGCCATAGTGCCTGTGCTCCAGGACAACTGGCTACTATGAGGTCTGCCACTACTCTTTTGGCCTTCCAGAAAGGCCTTAAAATGTGTCTCTGTTGTATCTTCATTTCACATTGGGGACTCAAGAATATTGTAGTGCAGGGGTGTCCAACCTTGGCGACTTTAAACTTCCAGAATTCCCCAGCCAGCTCTGATAATTGAAGTCCACATGTCTTAAAGTTGCCAAGATTGGACACTCGTCTTGTAGTGTATGAACCCAACATCCATCCACCCATCCTTCCTTCCTTCCTTCCTTCCTTCCTTCCTTCCTTCCCTCCCTCCCTCCCTCCTTCCTTCCTTCCTTTCCTCCCTCCGTCCCTCCTTCCTTCCTTCCTTTCCTCCTCCCCCTCCCCCTCTTCCTCCTCCTCCATCATCATCATATATAAAAGCAAAATACCACTCACGCATCATCACAAAATCTCCAGAACCGTAAAGCCTACAAGCTTGACATTTTCCACCTATGTTCCTCTTGGCTTCTAGGTGCTCACTAAGAAAGGATTTTTCAAAACGACTATCAGAGCATTAGTATTTCCTATATTATTATTAGCATGCTCTGATGCTAAGGAGTTCTACTCCTCCTCCCCACCTGAAAATAAATCTGTTCCAAATACAAAACACAAGCAGAGGAGAGGAGTTTCAGTTTTACTTTCACAGCAGCAAGCAGCTTTAGTACAGAACAGTTAAGCTAAGCCACGCCCAGGCTCCTTGCTGTCTCCTTGCTCACATAGCAAATACTGTTTCAGTTTCCAAACAGCCCTCAACTCTATCACATACTGACAGGACGCTAGCCAGATGAATACCAATGGATGTTGGTAGGCAGAGGCAGATTCCCACCCCCCATTTTCCTCCCCCAAAATTAAGCCCGATCACATAGTTCGTAGTGAAGCACGGTTATCCAGCTACTAATAATATAATACTGAAAATAGTGGACCAATGAGGCAGCTTCCATTGATTCCCCCGTACATTTGTTCTTCAAAATTAAGAGGTCATTATAAACCAACTATGTAAAATAGCAGCTGCCAGTTATTTAGCTGGTATTGACCTTCATTTGCCTCAAGTTCTTTCTAAGAAACTGGAATATCAAAATATATTAGGGTGTTTATATGTTTAGATCCAAGCAATGTAGTCTTGGTAATTGACAGGTGGAAATGTTGTCAATGCACAAATTATTAGTTTGATTATTTGGATTTTGCCTGCCCAAAATCTTGGTTTAGTCTTTACTATTTCTGGAAACATTTACGGAAGAACCCCATCTGTCTGAAACCAGATACCAATCAGTTTTGACAAGATTGGGCTCTGCAGACAAATGTTCAGAGAGGAAGACAGGTGGGAAACAATTTGTTACCAATTCCTAATAGCCTTTATTTATCTGAACTGCTGCCACATGTGTCACACATGAACTGAGAGGTTATTAGGCCTGTGTAGCAGTTGCAAACTAAAAAGCGGTACAATATCCCTTCGGGTGAAGCACGTCCACGCTGACTAACCCAAGACTCTTGTGGCCATATTATGGTTTATGCCCCTTGTGCGCTAATGAATAGCATATGCCATAATTGGAGAATTAAAGAAATGTAGGTTTTCCTCACATATTTTTCCTCAGAAAGTCAAATCGTCAATGGGCAGAGACTTTCTGTATTTCCAGGGTGTCACAGTCTGAAACCTTCAAAGGCCCTCAAAATACGTTAGCTCCAAACCAAGATTCTCTCAGGATGCTTTTGCTGAATTGTTGTAGCACAGAAAATAAACGATGATTTTGTTTCAGCAGGTTGTTGGCCTTACGATGTTTTTTTTTTTGGGGGGGGTGGGATGTATAGAATTCAAAGAGGAGCAAGGAGTAGCACGGAGTGAAAACTCAAAACTGAAATGTCTTGCAAGTAAAAGCCTTCTTGCCTTCTTCGCTTTGGAATGTTTTCTCCTGAAATATGTCTTCTTTTACTTTCCAAGGCTTCTCCCACCCACCACCACCACCACCTATGACTTTCTCTGGTTTTTCTCGCAGTTGCACTGAGAAAGTTACACTGCCTTTGCCAACAATTCCCCACCCCCACCTCCAAAAAAGTCTCACTGCCCCTTTCCTCCTCCTAATTCTGAGTTGGAGTCTTCTTTCCCCTTTTCAGCTTACTTTTATTTTTATTTATTTATCTTTTAAAGGGACTTCCCCCCAGCCCCCCCCCCAAAAAAGTGGCTTTCCCTGGCGAAGTGGTAATACTGGTGTCCGGGCAGCCATTGCTGCCTTGCTGGTGTCAAAGCACGCTGCCCCTTTAAGAAGAGCCGAGGGGATGGTCCCCAGGACTTCTGTTGTGGAATGCCAGCTGCAGCAGATGCCGCAGCAGCACCACGCCAGCACTGCAAGATGGTGTCTCCGCTAGGGTTAACGACACTTAGCTTGTTGTCTGGAACCAGTTCAGACCGGTTTTCTGGAAAGTGCTTTGTGTCTCCGACTGAATCCTGGGAAAGGGTCATGTGTAGATCCAGTGATGTCATGGGATCACAAACTGACTCAGCTCTCCTCCCCACACCCCCATCAGATATGTGTGTTTCTTGCAGGTAGGGTTGGAGAGGCTTGGTCAGAAGCAGGCCTCTCTCCCAGTGCATAATCCCAAACAAAACTTTTTAAAAGCCCTTTTCCCCTTCAACACCTCCCCGATTCCCACCTGATTCCTAAGAATCCCGGAGCACTTTCCGAGACTTAAAATTGTTGGGATGGGAAGAGTAAGCCAGCTCCTGGTTTTTAAGGACGTTGCCGGATCAGGTGCCTTATTTTCAGCATCAGCTTAAAAGTTTCTCATTTTTAGCCAGGAAGAGTTGATGGGGCAGGGGGGGAAGGAGCCACCCCCCTCGGGCCCTCTTAAAATAGGAGGGACTTTTTCACTCTGGAACACTTCACAAGAAATAAAACTTTAAAGGAAATTGGGTCTCTAAAATGATAGGCAAAACAAGCTGCGTTGTCAGAAGGAAGTGCTCCAGATTTCCTATGGGAAGTTAGGCAGACTTGCACCTGTTCCCCCCTCCCAAACAGTTTTGGCTTTTGATTATTTTGATTTCCACTTAAGGATGTGATGGGGGAAGGGGGAGTGTGAGTATAAGGGATCGGAGGTGAACAACTTGATTTGCCCTATATGTGGTAATATACGGCACCCGGTTGGTGTCCTGTTAATATACTGTCATTCTCAGAGCATGAAATTGAGCTTTGTGTCCGTATAAAGAAGTTCAACCCGGGACCATGCTATTTTCAAAAAAAGATGTTTTACTTGTATTTTGTATGTGTTAAAACCCAAATAAAACTTTATTAAATATATATATATATTCTCATTCTCTCTCTCTCTCTCTCTCTCTCTCTCTCTCTCTCCCTCCCCTCTCCACTCCCCCCCCACCTCTTTGTGCTACTTTTCCAGAGCACCATAATGACGGAGGAAGCTTGCAGGACACGAAGTCAGAAGCGAGCACTTGAACGGGAAATCACCCAAAACGACGTGGACTGTAAAAAAATGAAAATGGACAAGGGGCTTTTGGGGGGCCCAGAGGCCAACTCCGAAGGGGGGGACCTTAAGCTAAAGACTGACTCTGGATCTAGTAAAGTCCAAGGATTATTGAAAGGAGGGGAGATGAAAGCAACCATCAGAGTGGAAGTTCAGACGGGAGATGAGCCGGTGGATATGAGCACCTCAAAAAGGTAAGCAATCATAAATGAGTTTTAGGAAGCAAGTGGCTGTGCCTCTCATTCACTTGTCCAGGCATTTTGCGATGGGAGGAGGGGAGAGACAGAAAATATGCTGGCATATAATAGAAACCAAAAGACAGGAAACTGAAGGAAGCATCTGGTTCATCGTGGAATCGGTGGAACTCCTTGTCACATCTTTTTCTTTTTCTTTTTTTTAGCTAGATTGCTTTAATAATTGCTCCACTATTGAGTTTTAACAACCTCGGTTCTTTAGGGTTGTTTTTTCCCAGCAGCATTTCTTCTATAACCGCTGCTGACTCAACTGCTTTTGCTTATGCAGTTAACCAAGCACACGGGCTCCTGTCTCATACGTTTGCATTGGGGAAACTTTGGGGAGAAATGAATGAGGACTGGGATGTATCTGGAGAAACGAAAGACTGAAGTGGCGTGCCAGTCCAAGTTGGAAAGGGAACCGAAGGAGCGTTCTGGAGGAAGGGGAGGGTTGGTTGGAACAGAGGACAGGGGGACTTTCTCATGTCTAAGACACGGTTTGCCTTTGGCATTTTGGAAGTTGAGGGACAAACAGGATTCAATATTTTTCTTGTACTGCAAGAGTGGGAAATTATGGATGCTTTATGACTAGTGGACTACAACTCCCAGAATTCCTGAGCCAGTCAGGAGTTGAAGTCCACAAGTCATAAAGCACCAATAGTTCCCCACTTCTATTGTACCCAGAAAGTTTCCTAGGAGTTTTTGACTAGTTGTGCTTAAACAAAGTGCTGGCCTTGATCTCCCAAATATCTAATTATAAATTGACCTGCAAGGCCCTCTCCAATGAGATTGTTTCTACCTAAGATTCTCTGATAAAATAGAAAACAAAAATAGCATAATGCAAGCAATGGGGAAATATTATTTGTATTAATTACCCTGAATAGTTGCTTTGCAAATCTCTGCCTTGCCTCTCCCCATCCCCACCCCCCACCCCCCCCAAAAAATAATTTGTGCATTAACTGGATTCCATTGCATGATAAGTCTGCTCCTTTTGGGAGTTACAGGTAGTCCTCAACTTACAATCGCAGTTGAGACCAGCATTCCGTTACTAAGCAAGAGGGTTGTTAATCAAATCACACCCAATTTTAAAACCTTTTTTTGCCATGATTATTAAGTGAATCACACGGTCATTAAGCAAATCTGGCTTCCCCTCCGTTGGCTTTGCTTGCCAGAAGCAATCTGGGAAGGGCACAAATTGGAATCATGGTACCCCAACCATACATATATGCCAGTTTACCAAGCGCCCCAATTTTGACCACGTGATCGTGGGGTTGCTGCTACAGTCATAAGTGCAAGGACCAGACATAAATAACATTTTTCAGTGTTTCCCCCCCCCACACACACACAAATTCAGACACTTGGCAACTGGTTCATCATAGTTATGATGGTTGCAGTGTCTTGAAGTCACCTTTTGCCAACTTCTGATAAGCAAAGTCAATGGGGAAACCCGATTCATTTAACGACCTTGTTACTAATTTGCAATGATTCACTTAATTGTGGCAAGAAAAGTCGTAAAATGGGACAACGCTCATTTAACAACTGACTAACTTAGCAGAAATGTTTAGCTCAATTATGGTCCTACGTCGAGGACTACCTGTATATTGCTCAGAGCTGAGAGGGATACATAATACTGTTTATTTCATCAATCAATCCTGTCTTTATTATTTTTATAAATATCTCAAGGTGGCAGCTAATCTTTCTTCCTTATGTTTTCCTCACAACAACCACCCTGTGAGGTGAATTGGGCTGAGAGAGAATCACAGACTTTCATGCCTAAGTCAGGACTAGAATTCACAGTTTCCGACTTTCCGGACTGTTGCTTTAACCACTAGGCCAAAGTGGCTCTCTATATAGCATCACTGTGGATTGAAGACTTACAATTTGGTGTAAAATAACAAACAGGTTTGTAAGATGGAATTACTTAGAGAGCCAAGTAACACTAGATTTCAACTTACCTGAGTGATTTGGACCCTAAACTCCTTTGGCAGAAATCTTGAAGACAAACTGACTGTGATGGTTTAGAAGGGACTGGTGTCTTGAACTCTTTGGAAAAACAGTGGAATTTAAATGAAGATTAATAAATGAATTAATTAATAGACATTGACAAACACACTGAGAAATTCCACTCAACGCACTGAGAAGAAAATAAGACAATACAGGTAGTCCTCGACTTACGATCACAATTGAGTCCAAAATTTCAGTGGCTAAATGAGACATTTGGTAAGTGAGTTTTGTCACTGCAGTTGTTACATTATTAAATGGTCGTTGAGTGAAAATAGGTTGAATTTGCTTGGTAAAAAGTTGCAAATGGTATTCACATGGCCCTGGGACATTGCAACCGTCATAAATATGAGTCATTTGCCATGCATATGAATTTTGATCCACATGACCAAGGGGATGTTGCAGTGGTCGTAAATATAAAAAACAGTCAGAAGTCACTCTTTTCAATGCCGTTGTAATTTTGACCGATCATTAAATGGACTGTTGTAAGTTGAGGACAAACCTGTATTTTGGGGAAGGGTGAGAAAGTTTCAATTGAACATGTGTACGTATTTTTCGGACTATAAGACTCTCCGAAGTATAAAACTCGCCTAGCTTTTGAGGAGGAAGACAAGAAGAAATTTTTTTTGCCTCCCAGCAATTTGTCACCTTTAAAGCCCTTCATGGCTTAAAGGCTAGGTTACCTGAGGGAACGTCTCTTGCCAGTCACATCTACCCAACCCATTGGAGCAAGGAGGCAGGGAATGCTGTGGGTCCCATCCCTGAGGGAGATACACCTGATGGGACCCAGAAGAAGGGCCTTCTCCGTGGTGGCTCCCTTTTTTGGAACATCATCCCCCCAGAGATTAGAATGGCCCCCTCTCTTGATACTCTTCCGGAAAGTTCTGCCAGCGGGCCTGGGGAACCCAGAGCAGAATGGAGCTCGCGTGATCTGCTGTCGTTGGGGCAGGGGGTGGGAATTGGGGGTGATTTTTTTATTTATTTTTTCCAGATATTGTTCTATTGTACTTTATTAATTGATTCTTTTTGTAGGTTGATTCTTTTCGTTAGTTTTTATTGTTTTTTATTTTAAATATGATTTTACATTCTGTAAGCTGCCTTGAATCACCATGGGCGAATAGGCAGCAATATTAAATAGATAGATAGATAGATAGATAGATAGATAGATAGATAGATAGATAGAT